>JAAAKG020178728.1:0-26301 GCA_010014905.2 Druon quercuslanigerum
TGTATTCTGAGGTTACCTCGGGTTAACTATGGTTTTCGGGGTCGCCGAATACAAATCTGGCGTCCTTTGACCTTTATTGCGTCAGGTTCAAGGTCATTGGAAGGTCAAATCGAGAGAAAACGGTAAAAAAAAAATACGTTATAGGTTTTCGGAATCTGGCATCCGTTGAACTCTATCGCTTCAGGTTTAAGGTCATTCTAAAGTCCGACCTTAGGTAACGTGACGCAATTTTAGTGCAGCGCCTGATAAGAAATATAGAGCCTAGAATAGATTGACAAAACATTAAGTAAGATTAGTTTTTAGAAAATACTGTGTTTAATAATAAACATTAAATAGTTTTCTTCCGGCACTCTGATGCCACTTTAGTAAATATTATTTCTGTCTTTTGAATCTAGGAACAAGGGACTTATAGTCACATATCAAATGTACAAAAGAAATTCGTTTTTATTCTTAAAATTTGATTTAAAAAAATACATTGTTTAAAATATGATTCTCTTTAAAGTTTACTTATTATTTGTTTATAACTAAAATGGCAAAGAAAGTTAACCATTTTAGAAAAAATCGCAGCATTCTAGTACTGATCTGAGAGAATATAGTAATAAACAATAATCAATTGTAAAGCTAAGCATGTTTTTCAACTATTATTAATTATCAGCTCACTAAAAAAAAAGTGGACAAAAATGTTAGAATTTAAAAAAACCGCAATTTCTTAGTACTTATCTAATAGAAGATAGGTTTCAAAAGAAACCGCAAATATCTATAATTAATGAAGTAGGTGTTAGCTCTAATTTTTTGTTTCTTGTATAAATAATTCTGGTTATAAATAATATTGCTGAATTCAATTAATATAAACTTACTTTAAGTGAAAGATAGACAAATAGTTAAAAATTTCACACAAAATTTATTAAAGAATTGAACAAAAGTGAAATTTTTAAAAACCGTGACTTTCGAACTCTGTTCTAAGAAAACATGGCTAAAAAACTGTTTAAACAATTTATCTAATCATCTAATTATTATTTTACAGAAAATTTGTATATAAGAATCAATTTGAATTATAAAAGCGAGAATAATCATAATTAGCGCAAAAAAGTTGCAAAACCCATTTTTACACCTATGGAGTTTTTTTGGGCCCCTATAAAACATACTTATGGATGTGATATTTCAAAAAATATATTTTGTTGATACTCATGGCCAATTGTGAAGATAAAAAATGAGTTTTAATTTTCAATTCTGACCAATAATCAGTTAGATAGACACTGTTTCCAAATCTTGATCTTAAAAATCGAAAAAAGCTTTCCACAATTTCCAAAGCCTCTCAAAATTTCGATAAATTATATAAAAATTTTCAAAATTTTAAAGATGTTTAGAAATTTTAAGAAATTTTGAAATTTACATCATTTGAATTTCATTCATAAATTTGTGATATTTGGAAATATTAAAAATGTAAAAAAGTATCCCAAAAATGTTTCAATGTTCAAAATTCGGATAAATTTCCAAAATATACCTAAATTTTCCGTTTTAAAGTTTTTAATATAACTCTTTCCAATAAGAAAGTTGAACCTTCCTATTCATTCCAAGTTCTTGTAAATTTCGAGAACCACAAACTGTTTTAGTACTCGGAATCTTTCGAAAACCCAAAATAATTCGAGTATCCGTAAGCAATTTTTGTAATTTTAGTAATTTTTGTTATAAAGCATGTCTAATCAAATTAAGCTCTGAGCCAGGACATTATTAAATATTTTTTCAATTTCGAGAAGTCTTCTTTAAGATATGTACAATTACAAGTGTTTGGTGTTTTCAGATTTTCTAATAATACATATTACTTTTTTTCTCACTAATTATCGGTCATAATAAAACGTGACAGATGAAAAGGTTTAATATAAGAACATGATTGTGTAACATTTTTGACTTTATTGTCACAATGAGAAAAGCAGTATTGTAAAACTTTTAATTTGATCACGTCACCTACACGCTTGCTTTCTGTCTTAAAATTGAATATTCAAGTCTTCTTGTACGCCAGTCTTAAATAAGGTCTCTAAAATCTGGAGTTTAGAAGTAAATATTTTTATTTAAAAAAAATAGCACACGGGAATACTTTTGATTGGATTATCATACTGCAAAGCGAAAACTAATTAATTTAATAAATGTGTGTGATAAATCGTAAAAATCTTACTATTATCTTTTAGTAGGAAAAAAGATGGTACTAATTTTTTTATTCTTACCAATAGAATTAAGTATAACTACCGAGGTGAAGATCTTAGTGCAAAGGTTCCTCATTATTTCAAAAAACAGGAAAACTGCACAACGTCGAATTTTTATAACATCATCACTAATGAATATTCTACTTTGTCTTGTATATATACTAATCTGAGATATTTGTATTTTTCCACTTCCCGAGCGTAGATCTCTAAGTTCTCACTTGTTGACCTTGGCTATATAATAAATGTTATTTCGAATTACCTAATTTATTCAATAGTAGATCATTTTTCGTCAATCTGTATTATTATTTAACCTTGAGAATCTAAGATAATTTACTTTGAAGTCAACTTAGCGGAAACTTTTGGAAAAGTCTTTGGTGGAAATTAAGCACTTAGAGCATATTTTGAAACATTTGAAGCATGCAGACGTTAGATCCTAATCGGCAGAGTATTTCCTTGCACTTCTGGTATCATATATTGTTTTTATAAAACAATCTCAATATTTCAAAATTAATAAAAATTCGCAACATGAAATACGGAATATAATGTCCAAAAAATGTTGTGCAGATGGAAACAGTGCTTGA
Source organism: Druon quercuslanigerum (assembly GCA_010014905.2). Taxonomy (NCBI): domain Eukaryota; kingdom Metazoa; phylum Arthropoda; class Insecta; order Hymenoptera; family Cynipidae; genus Druon; species Druon quercuslanigerum. Next base: position 2,783 of record JAAAKG020178728.1, read on the forward strand.
TAACAGTTCGGTAATTTAATCGATAACGTGGAAAACCGAAAAATTTAGTTATCTTGTGAATCTCGTAATTTTAATATTGTTAAGCAGATAATAACAAGAATCGAAACGCGGTTTTCAGTTATATTTTATAACAATACGGAAAGTAACAAGTTCGCGTTTTATTCCTTAAAAGAGACTAAGATTTGAAATTTGCGATTATAGGCTACAAATATAAAAATACTCAATATCAAAATTATTAACCTAAATAAAATGTAAATACTTTCTTGTTACTTTTAATTTTAGGTTTAGGTTGGTTTCAGTATAAACGCAAATTAAGAACTGTAATGGCAAAAAATATTTATTTTAATTATTACTAATGTTTTTTCTTCATAAACAAGTAATAAATTATCATTCTTTGACATCTGCATATAGAGCTTTTTATTGGAGCACATAAACAAATCAAATAATTCTATAGAGAGAATAAGTTGGTCCTAATGATTATTTTCATTAAAATGTTATTTTGAAATTTCATTGTAAATTTAAACATGTGTAACAGGTAATCTTTGAAGGTGATTTGTGCAGGTTATATATTATTAAAAGTACACAAAGCACTTTCAATCGACTTTAGCCTTTTTGAACTAATTCTCAAAAATTTTCCAGTATTTTTCGTCGAGAATGTTTAAGTTAAAGCTGCTGTTCATAGAAGTCAGTCGTCAGAGTTATCGCTAATGATTTATTCTATATAAATATCAAAATTTTTTTAACTATCTAATGCACTGTCTCTATCAAAACACGAATCAGGTCATCAATGCCAAGCGCCGACTGGGTGAATGAAAGAATTCCTCCCTGTGGGCATCCTCTTTGAAAGTTTCCCTTCAGTTTATTAGCATGCAGTAAAGCATGAAACCGCTTCAGCAGAAAAAACTAAATAACGCAATGAAAGTTTTTTTATAGATTTATTTCATAGATTCATTTCATAGTGAATAGTTTTATGAAAAAGCAGGCGCGAGAGGTGGCTGACGTAGATACCTCGGGTACTGTGACGCTCGAGGATAAACGTTCGTATATCTGAATCGGAATTTCCGTAGCAAAAATCCAAGAGAAATTTATAGTGGTTGATGTAAGGTTTTTGTTCAGTAAGCGATGAATTGAAATAAAATTTCTTTTTGGACTTTACGTTTTCCTGAAGGGCGTCCAAGCATAAGCGATTACCTGGAATCTGAGAGCCCGCGAACATCAACAGATGAGCGAAGTGTTGAACTTGTCATAGATTTTATTGAAAAATACAGAAAGAATATGTGTGGAGGTGAATGTTAACATTACAGGAATTTTAGAAACATCGGTATTCTCCATCCCTATTTTGAAGCAAGATTCCCTACTCAAAGTTATGATTTCCTGTAGCAAAGTGGCTTTGGATGAAACATGTGTTTGTGGATTTTGCACCTAAGCTGAGAAAACAGTTAAGCGAGTAGACGAGTCCGTCTTCATCGTGGCCCAAAATCCATCTAATTTGCTCAAAGGTGGATCTCTCATTTTGCCTGGCAAGAAACTCTTGGCGAAGGATGTGATGAATTAACTTAAAAAGTATGGTTTCGAAACATTACCTCATCCATTCTACAGCCCAGACCAGTGTCCTTTAGATGTTAACTAGTTCTCAGAGATCAAAGAACCTATTCATGGACATAGATTTTCATCTCTGGAGGATCGCTCCGTAGGAGTGACCTAACGCATACCGTATGCGTTGGGTCAGATAAATAAAGGAGGTGATTTAACTGGAATTAAATACAATCCTATACGTTGAGCAGCTGTTTTTTAGTAGCATGGAGACAACATAAGAGGACTGTAGAGATACATTGCTCAATACGTTTTTTAAGTAGTTAAAAAATATGGTGCATTTATTTTTAAATGCCCTTTGGTTTTTACTAAGTACTTGAACTTTCTGATTGTGTTATTAATGCGTAATGTAAGCGAATATAAAGCTTCTCCGGTGGATCTGCCTTTTTATTGCATCCTATGGAAAAGTGTTTTTTGTTCAGACTAAACGATTCAGAGCTGATTAGTCTAAAGAATCTTGATACACTGTGACACTAAATAGGATCACCTGATTTCTTTTTCAATTTTCACGCTATTATTTCTACATTTCTGGAAGTTAGAAAATAATAAGTACATATTTTTTTCCTTTAAAAAAATAGATATTTAGAGGTTCCGTAAACCTCTTAAAGATTCAAACATAAAGCCTAATTTCTAATTATACATCTGCTAAATTTGAAATCTATGAACTTAAGAAAGCGTAGTCCCCAATCATTAGTTACCAATTTATTACATTAGAGGTCACGGAGGTATTGTGGATTGTCAAGAAAGGTAGAAAACTGCAACAGTAGTAACATCAAGCGGATGGCAGATGTCGAGTAAGAATAGCCACAACGATTTTTAATCACTTTGAGGCCTATGAACTTCATATTATTGTCAAATTCACGAATAAATGTTCATTCGATATTATTAGCATGTGGGTCCGGGTAGGTTGCTACATGTACTCCAAACCCTCTGTGACCCATATGGTCGTCTCTAAAAACATCTGCAGTGTTCCAGTAAAAAATATAAAGTACCAAGCGGTTGCGTTTGAACCAAGTTTTGATAATAATTGTTAGATCGTAAAGAGATTTTTCAGGTAAATTGTGTACTACATTAAACTTAGTATTAAGGCCATAAGTGTTCTGGTAGGAATCAGATATACATACCTAATTTAAATGTTGCATGGGTATATAAGCCAGTTAATTTTTGAAGACCAGTAGGATAAAAAATAAACGTTTATTTATTATTTATATTTTCAAAGTGTGATTTGTAGTATGTGTTAAGGCCTTCTTGCCCCCCTGCATGCCAAATTGTAATAAAGCTTGTTAAAATCCAACTTTAGGTAATGTGAGGCAATTTTTCAGCAGTGTCTGATAAGAAACGTAGAAACTTACATAGATTAACAGAAAATTAAGTGGGACTAACTTTTCATAAGTTATCATAATAACTTTATTTTTAATATAAACGTCAATTTCACAGTAAAGAAGGATAAATGTTATTGCAGAGCATTTTGTTCCAATGATCATTTCACACTCGAGATCATAATGATCTGTTTAATCGGATCAATTTGATCTTATTTTTTAGATTATTTTTTACCTTTTTAATAAGCTGCACGTACATAAACCATAAAAAGCTTGCATATGAGCTAATCTACTCTAAGAACGTCCGCCATCTTGGTTTGACTTTATACATGATCCCGAATCATATCATTAGCATCTCAAAAGTCAATCATTCACTCCGGCCGATCAAAATGCTCTTAAGTATAGTATCAATTTTGTTGTAACACTTTTTTTACTGCGTTGATTGCGATCAAATGTTCGGGAAAATGGATACTACCTGTTATTTTTTGACAATAGCACAAATAGGTACAAAGTTATCTAATAAAGTCGGATGCTTTTTGAATAGAAAGCGTATCATTAAAACAATCTATTTTCGTATGAGCCAGCTCGGACGACGACCGGAGTAGCCACATCACGGGAATGCCATATAAACACTATTGTCATCTGGCATACGTACAAAAATATGCGGAATAATGACAATCTCTTCTGATACTTGTCTGTTGTAAGGTGAAAGAAATTCTGATGGCACAGAGACATAGGCTGATAGTAAAGAAAACGTAGGGTCTTGCATAAACCTCATCATTTATATCTATATTATGAGGCCAAGGGTGAATAGTTAAAACTGAACCTCCGGCAGGAGGTATTCTTGAATAAATACGTTCTGCTACAACATATTCTTTATTTGGATGTAGAAACCAGATCGGAAACCAGTTAGGAACCCAGTTTCTATGGTAATCTTATGCAAAAATCTTCGTCTTCGATTATGCCCGTCAAAACATTTGGGGTCGTAGTGAAGACAGACTCGCCTACTCGCTTGATTGTTTTCTCAGCTCAGAGTCAAAATCCACAAATCCATGTTACATCCTGAGCAACTTTACTATAGGAAATCATGGATTCGCATTCTTCGATAATTCCCATAAAAACACGAGCATCTGGCATTTGTAGATAGACATGTGCACTTTCAGTCAAATTAGGAGGTATAGCAATGAAGATGGTGTTAACCCTTCAAATAATTGTGCATTAAACAAATACAGAAATATATTATTATTTATATGATTATATTATATTATTTGACATACCGTAACAAAATATCCTAATCAGATGATGAGCTAGGGAAATTTGTAAAAGAAGAGGATAGTTACCATCAATAGGCCTAACCCTAATCTTCCGGACTTTTGGTGTTGCCCAACCACCGTTGAACCTGATGGTTAGATTCGAAGTAAATGTTGCCTTGCTGATGCTTCGGTTGGTGGCATAAATGCAAAATTGCAAGCAGTTTTTAATAAAAACTTAATGAAGTACTCATATCTGCATATATTCAGTGGGGATTAATTCTCCGTATCATCCAACGCTATAATGAATGTTTGCCCTACTTCCTCGATGCAATCATGGTATGTACTTTGATTTTTGAAAACTTGCATTGCTCTTTGCACGTTTTCTTTTTTTGCAAGAGTTTAACCAATGCTATCTTGCCTTATCTGTAGAACGCCGAGGTCTTATTGCATCTACGGAATGCGTGAAGAAACAGAATGTTTTCGGCTACTTCATGAGGGTACTTAAATCTTTCTGTAGAGTAAACACAGATCGGTGTTTAACCTTTGCTTGGTTTTATGAAGCAGATACTAAATACTGTTTAAGCTAGAGCTGTATGTAAAACAATAAGATCAATATCTTCGCCAACTATGTTAACTTATGTTTCATTTCTTGAATTAAAATTGTAATCACTTTATTATAAAAATAACGTGACACATAGTTAGTTTTCTGAAGTTGAAAAACATCTAACTAGAAAACTACCTATTTTTTCCACTATTTGACGCTTTTTATCTGTCTTATGAATGAAAAGTCTAGTCTTCTTTCTTGTCAGGCTTAACTAACACCTCCAAAATCTCCAGTTTAAAAGTGAAGATATGCCTAATTTGACTTTGAAAAACTAAATATTTTATTTTAATTATTTATTTATAAAACTAGAAAAAATATTACTATCATTAATGCTACGAATGTGTCCACAAGTGTCCACTTGTTAGTTGGATATAAAATACTTTTTAAATCATTTTTTAAACAATAAAGGTGCTTTTGCTCACGAAAAAAATAAACACATGTGAATACTTCCAACTCGGTTATGAAACGTGGAAATGAAAATAAGGTAATTTTATAAATGTAATTGCTAAGTGCTGAAGTATTATTACTATTATCTTTAAGTTGCAAAAAATATGTAGCTAATTTATTTTATTCTTAACAATAGAATTAAGTATAACTACGAAGGTAAAGATCCCAGTGAAAAGGGTCCTTATTATTTCAAAATAAAGGAGAAACTGATCAATTAGGAAATTTTATAATATCAAAGCAACAGCAAAGTATTTACTTATCGAGATTAGTTACATCATAACTGTTATTTCATATTACCTGATTTATTTAGGCGTAGAGAATTTCTCGTTAAAATGTTTTATTATTTCATCTTGATAAACGGAGATTACTTTATTATTTAAAGTAACCGTAATTTAATGTATCATGAAGTGTTTTGTCAAATGAAATTCTACGTATTTTGCCTGGGTACATGTATGGTGAGGAAATTATTTAGAACCAAGCCCAATAATTCCGAAACATCTGCCTAATCCAATCTTTTATTCATCCTCTATCCATGAGCCACGATAAGTTTATTCCAAATCGATTTTTTTAAAAGTAAATTGCAAATGTGTATGATTACTGAAGAGTTACAGTACAGAAATAGAATACCAAAAAATGAGAATTCTTAAGTAGAGCAAAATAAACTTCTGTAAAATCGATATCGCCATTTCAAGATTAAACAAACGTTTATGCCAAAACTTTCTTCCTTTCTTGTAGGGGCTGTTTCAAAGAAATTAATTTTTTATATTTTCAATGCCATTTTCACGATAAAAACCAAAAAAAGACCTATCAAAAATTGTTCAATGCAAATTAATTCATATTCACATTCTTATCAGAGAACGTATTAGAATCGTGTAAAATTTCGTCCACCCAGTTTTTGTCAAATGTCTACTTTCGAGACCCTCTGAATCCGAAAAACAGGTTTTTACGAATCTGTTTGTCTGTCTGTATGTATTTATGTATTATAAACTTAGCCTTTAATTATTTTCTTTATTGGCTGGAGTTCCAGCCAATCAACAATTTTTTTTCATTATCCTAACATAGTGGCTAAACCCCAGCCAATAATTATTTAATTTTATACTGCCAGTCTAATGGATATTGTTAGACTAATCATGAATTCAACCAAGTTGATTTAAAAAGTGAGTTCTCATAGTTAGTTCTTTAAATGTTGAATAACATTTTGCCTGAGGGGCGCCAGATCGTTTGTAAAATCAACAAATACTCTCTAGCGATCAAAAAGGTGTTTGGAAAAATTATTTTAAGTTACTACTTATGACCTTTGTTTGAATATTTAACTCCCGTCAGCCCAACATAGAAAGGAATAGGTTTAGGAAAAAGCTGAGCAAGAAAATGCAACAAATATAATAATTGACACAGATATTTAACATCCAATAAATGAGGTACCACCCATGATACGGGTCACAAAATAAATCATTTATTAAAAGGAATTAAATGCCTCACATGAACCGGAACATCCCGGTCAAAAAAACAATCGTATAATCTACAATAAAAATCAGAACTATACAGTTTGCTTAACCTAGAAAATGTAGCGAATGTACAAATATGCTAATATCGCGACTCATAGTTATATCGGGTACCCATTGAAATAAATTTAATGCGACCAACCCTATTCGTCCTTGGCTTACTGTCTACATTAACCCTTATAATTTGATTCATGCAGTTTCAAAACAAGAGAAATTATGACTCCAAAATGGTGCCTTATTTGTGACTCTCGAGGTCGACCAATGTCGCAGCCATGTTGGAGGTTTTATTTCGATACATCACTTGATCATTTAAGATTTATTGTGATTTGTTAACAAAGCCTTTCCGTACTGGCACTTAACAACCGATTATGAAGAATCTTTCCCGTTACCGGACGACACAACTAGCTGCTATTTTACTCTCGAACTGTACTTACGAACACAAAAATTTATTGAAACTTAACCTGTTTGAAATATCCAGAAAATTAATTCCCATTTCCAAATAATTTTACGGTCGGAGTTTTCCGACATGGCGATGCCCTTCTCTGACCTTTAATGTCATGGTGCCGTGCCATGTTGGAACTTTACCGGTTGGCACGTAGAATTAATTATCTGCCGCCAGAAATAAGAATTTACGCCCCACAAAGCAATTAAATACCTGGCAAGAGTCCATAACTCGACGACAATAACCCACGTTCATACATTTTATTAAGTGTGACTCGAACCCATCGACCCCGCCACACTGAATTCACGGCCACGCACTTATTGTGGGAGGCGGAATGAAGTCACAAACCTTTTACTTATCTTTGAGCTTTTAATACTTATTTAAGCTTTACGCACAAGCCAACGTTGACAATCGTCCAATCAATAAGGAAATAATACGCCCAGTTAATCCTTGTGGCGAAAGTTTAATTTATAAATTTAGGTGTCGTTAAGGGAGACAAGATTACTGCGAGGTGGGCACTAAGCTGGTCGAACACACGGTGAGTGTCGACGACGCCGAGTACACGGTTGGAACTTAGGCCATAGATTACGGGCCTAGAACGCCAACTCACAAGCAACAGCGTGTGAAGGCACACTTAAATTAGTGTCTTACAGTGATAAGCCAATTTCGCTAGTTACCTCCCCACTCACCTTGGAGTGTTCGACAGTATCTCGCGATTGTGACTGGCCACTTCACTTACATGCGCCACATGCGCGACAAAACACTTGGTCCAGCACACCTACTTTACATATTGCGCACATAAAGGTACCGGCTACTAGTGTTTTGATAGTTCGCACACTAAACAGCCGGTGTAGAGTTCCGCATGTTCGCGTTTTTCCTCCTGTCACGGTGAAGTGGAGGTTTCGTGTGTGACTTAACGAGTCACGACTACCTAGTCGAGAATCTTTCAATGTGAGTGTGTACGTGGACCTCCCACCCATACGTCTGTTCTGCTTCTCCCACCAACATTCCCTAACCAGATTACTTCCCCTATCTTCTAAGAATTGCTCCTTATATTTACACGCTTGGCTCCCTGTTATAATCCCTAAATTCGTTTATCCAGTCTCCCTCCTGACAATGTAGTTCGGCGTATTCCTTACGTTCCTATTCCTTATATTCCTATTTACTTCCTTACTTATCTTCCACCCCCATACCTACACTCCGAAAAATAAGAAACTCATCACTAGCGAATCAAACAGTCTCATTCTTTTTACAAAATCGTATGCAAACAATCTCTTTTCAGCCCCAAAACTTCACTCATCACGACATTTGCCCTTCTCACTCTCTCTCTTTTATATGACCATCCACTCCCCATTCTTCCGAAACAGGAAGCACAGGTACACAAACTCTTTCACCTCCTGTACCGCTTTTCTGTTCCACTTCCGCTCCCCTCCCGCATTTAATTCTAACCTATTTTTGTCCAAGTATCATCGCCCTCTCCCTGTCAATTAATTCCATTTTCGACCTGTTCCCCACCCTCTAAAGCGTTTGTTCTGCCCTATCCTTTCACTCCTTAATCTTTTCTTCCATCTGCTTCATTTTATTATCTTTTTCCTTCTTTACCGACCCCTTTTTTTCTGCAATCCTTCTACTTCTCCTGCAGCTCTTTTACCTCCTTTTCCCGTCTCTCATCTCTTAGGTCTCTTCCCTTAGGTCCTTTATCATACATGCCATCTGCTCCATCGCCCCCCTTACGTCCTCCCTAAACCCTCTGACCTCGCCTATTAGCACCCCGAAAGCCTCGAGTTTTGCCTAACCCTCTATTTTTAGGAGGTGTGACCTATGTACCTATGTCCCTAGATGCTCTCTCCCTTGATTTGGCGTTTCCTGCACTGCACACTTTCTCCTACCGCCACCAACCGTCTTTAGTCGCCCATGCGGAAACCCACATTCAAAAAGCTTCTGAAGGCGACTACTATCACTTTGGCTACTGCTAGTTTTAAAAGAAGTGTTAATTCAGAGACTAAGGCCGCTTACATGGTTTGTGGACAGTTGACTCATGGGCGGTTTGAAAAAATGGTAGGAGACGGTGTACACACAATAGTTTACAAGTTCTTTGAAAACTCGTAAATATAGTGGATAAAGCAAACATTAAAAATGAACTAATGTCCTTCGCAAAGAATTTAAATAAATAAAATGAAAGCAGTGGTTTATATTTTCAAGCAGAGAATAACATGAGTTATGACATTGATTTACTAAATGATAAAGAATTAAGTTAACTTTTCAATATACAAAAGTAGAAATAGTAGTAGTAGATAGTAGATAGTAGAAAGAAAACTAACAGACGAGATAAATTATGAGAAAGTAATTAAAAAGTTTACAGCTGAGTTGAAGTAAATGTCAAAATTGTTCCTTGTAAAACCTTTTCATGTTCGGGTCAGTTCCAAATTCATATCATTTGGTTTGAGTATTTTAATTGTGAAAACTAAAGAAATTCGGATAAGGAGAAAATGAAGTAAAAAGAAGAAAAGGTCGTAAGTTTATTAAATTTATTTGTTTGGGAAAAGACGGCTTTCAATACAACTAACAAACTTGCTTTAGATGTACTTAACAAATATGCACCCTGTCACTGCTTTTTTTTCTTTGCTGATCCAATTTTATTTCTGTAGAATTGCGCCTCCCAACTGGCCTCCCACCCTGCGCCCAAAGACACACAGCCTGTTGATAAAGATGGTAAATATTCTTTTAAATCAAATAATTTTTTGATTAATAATACAATTATTTCCCAATGTGATTGATTAGTTATAATAATGATGCAAATAATATAACACATTTATCTATTTTATTTTTCAAAAAAATTATATGATTACAAATTAATTAATTTTCTTACCTTGCAATTTAAGAAACCCTATATAAAAACAACTACAGCCATTAGTTTGAGAAAAACATACACTCGAATTCCAAATTGACGAGCTCCAAAGATACGAGCGTTCCGACCCACAGTAGCATTTGTCGACAGAAAAATTCGTTTTTTCGATGTAAACTTTTTTAATTAGATACTTCATGATAAATTCAGCATAAATTCATAATTTTTTGATCAATTTTATGTCTTTTTTTAAAGAAATTTAATAAATAAATGCATTATTTGAGAATCTGTGGACGGAAAAATTATTTTTTTTCGATTGAAGTCTTTTTAATTGAGAACTTGATGATGATTTCAGAAAAATTCATAATTGGTTCATAAATCTTAAACTTTTTTAAAACCAGATTAAATAAACAAATGCACTATTCAGTCATTTGTCGATGGAAAAAAATAGTTTTTTTCTATGTCAGTCTTTTTAATTGCGAACTTATTGATAATTGCCACAACATTGAAGAATAGTTGATAAATTTGAATATTTCTTTTAAAACATTTAATAAACCATTGATTATTTCGTACTTTCTCTATGGAAATATATAAGTTGTATTGCATATAAATAAAGTTATTTTATAATTTATAATTAAATAATTCATAATTTAGTTTCATAATTTTCATAATTAAAAGTCTGATATTGAAAATAAAAGAATTTTTCCGTCCATAAATGCCCCAATAAGGCATTTGTTCATTAAATTTATTTAAGGAAAACATAAAATTTATCAACTTTTATTGAATGTCTGAAATTGTCATGAAGTTGCCAACTGAAAAGAGTGGCATTGGAAAACTTGAACTTTCTGCTGACAATTCCCCGAAAAAAGCCTTTTTTTAATTAAATTTGTTTTAAAAAATCACAATATTAATCAACAAATTTCAAATTTTGCTAAAATCATCCTAGAGTTTCTAGTTAAACAAAATTTACGTAGAAAAAAAAAAAATTTCTGTTGGAAAATACCTGCTTACTGCATTTGTTCATTAAATTTGTTTATAATATAAACAGTGTTAATCTTAAGAGGTATTTTTTCAGATATAATATTTTAACCATTCAAATTTCTTGTAATATAATTTGAAAAAACGTATAATTATGAAAAATCGTAGAAAACATTTTTTCAACAAATAATTTGTTTCTAAATGTTTTTTGTTTATTGTATAATAATATTGAAACAACTGTAACTAATGTTTCTCTATGTAACTTAGGCGATATTAATTATTTTTCTATTATTGATGAGCACCAGAAACGACAAATAGAAAAAATTGCCATTTTTTTCGTCATATTTGTTTATGATTAAAAATAATTGAATAACTAATTCGAAAATCGGGCTCTACAACTCTCTTAGACATAATATCAGATGTAAAAAAAAACTTTTGATTGGTCAGTATTTGTGGGCTGTACGTTATTTTGAAACAAACAAATTTCGAGGGCACTTATTAAGTTCGCTAGCGCCTCCTAGCGAGCGGTAAACTTTCCCATAGCAGAAGCAGCAATGACGGCGTGCTGTATCAATGTTTAAAATATTTTTGGCAATAACATGTTTAATTTTTAAATAAAAAACATTGCAAAAGACAACTTAATATTATTTAATAACTGAAATTAATTATTAATTTAAATTTTAAAGGTTACTAAATAATAAAGATATATGAATCTCAAACAATAGAAATTTTAATAAATAATGTATTTTCAAGATGTAAATTTTCTCTTGAAACTACTATAAACTGCCGGGTGTACTGCGAGACAAAATAATAAATGTATGTTTTATAAAAATTACATTGGTAAGAAATAGGGGGTTCATAGTAGAGCTCTTTTTGATTCATCTCTTATTTACCCTATAAATTATTATAATAATTATTTAATTATTATTGCGCGGGGGGTCTGGTAAAATGTACTGTTCTGACTTTTTTACATTTTAGGCTCTGACATATATTTAACATTTATTCAGTATAATGGAAAACAATGTTATTCTATTCATTCAAATTATTATCTCATGAGAGATAATCTTAAACTCTGCAGAGGTCGCCTAATCTGAAATTCTTACAAAATTATTTACATTTGAGATACAAGGAGTTTTGTTTAAAAAAAAAGTCAATTTCCGTCAGTCGAAAATTCTAACAAAACAGAAAAATGTAAATTGTTGAAAATTTTAAATATTTGAAATCAGTTAATTTTGTATTCAAGATACCCATTTCCGAAGTAAAATAAAAAAAGAATGAACATACAATATTAACTAATTATCGCCAGAGTACCTAAAACGCACTAATGTTTCCTCATATGAATAAGGTTTTCTATGATTTTTTTAAAATTTAATTTAAAACATTTTATTTTTAAGATATAAAACAACTAAGGTAATAAATTGTCCATCGGTTTTTTAATAACAATTATTGTGAGATTTTCTAAATTTATTGTCACGTCAATTTTTTTAGACTCTGCTTTTTTAACTGCATATATCTATGTATTATGACGCGCTGACTATGAAAATGACAGTGAAAATTCTTAAAAATATAGTAGATAATTTAAAAGCCAATATTTCATGTCGAATGCATTTTTACTTCACTACGGATGGTTTTCAATAAAATAGACGAAAAGTGTATAAAATGAAAAATGTATATTTTGATTTAATTTATAAATTTATTTTCAAAATTTTTCTAGCAGTTTGTGTATTCACCTAAGTTAATTCAAAAAACCATGACTTCTATAGGTTTTCCATAATTTCTAGCATAAAAATTGAATTTTCGGGTATTTTCACTTCTATATTCGTACAAATCGCATCAAATTACATAATTCAATTAGAATTATGCGCTTTTCGGAAGTACATCCAATTTTTTAAAGAGCTTTTGCATAATTTATTTTGAACTATAAATAAACTTTCGTCTCACAATTCATATCTAAATTTGTATTATTTGACGTTTGAGTTACTGTGCCAGTAACAGGATGTAGGGCAGAAATCCTTTTTCTTACTTTTTTCTAAGGGTGCTGTACGAAAAGAAATTAGTTTCTACGGGCCAGAGGTTGAGTTGCGTTCTGAGAATTCTTAATGAATGTTTACTTCCTACAGAAAAAGAATGAATCTCCGTATTCTGGGCTGTAATGAGATCCTTTCACATCGAATGATCCAGCCTTTATTTCACGAAATTTCTGTAAAAGGTTTTTAGGACCAAATGAGATTTTGAATTGACGGTCGACGGATTTTATGTTTTTGTTTTTCAGAGATATAATGGAAGGAAATTTTTAATATAAATGTTGATAAATTTGTTCCGCTTTGACATTAATCATATAGAGAGAGTTCCGATTTTTATAAAAATTACATTGGCCTTTCAGAAAGATAGTGTTAATTCATGATACAACTATATAGAGAAAAAATTAACATTAATAAATTTATCAATTTTTTTAAATTTAGGATTTGTAACAATTACTTCGATAAATATGTAACAAACCGTGAAAGGGAATTTCATCATGCTTTAAACTGTATCTCTAGAGAGGAGTAAAATCATGAAAACGCCTCATCAATCTTTCAGGTAAACGAATCTATTTTTCCTAAAACGGCTTATTCAGGGGTCCTAATGCAAATTCCAAAGTTGCTAGAAATGACCACGACACTATTCAGAAATATTTTTGAAAAAAGTTACAAAAGTCGTGATCGCATCTGTGCTGCGGAACTTTACTGAAAACTTTTATAAACATACATTGAAGTAGAAGTAATTTTAAATAAGTTTAAAAAAATTAATTACCTAAGGTCTGTAGGTCATAAATGGTAGCTCTCCAAAATTAAGAATTTCCTACCTTTTTGGGGGGCAAATTACTTCTTTTAAGTTTTTTCAAAATAGTTTAAATGTAGACGAAGCTTTGTTAATGACACTATGGTGAAAGTTAATTAATATTCAGATAATTTTTTTGTTGAATTAACAGTTTCCAGAGTACAGTCTGCAAGCCAAACAATTTTTGTATTCAACAAAGCTAAGGCAAGTGTAATTAGTAGCTAGGAATAATAATTTTCAGGAGGTTAGAATAAGAAAAAAAGTTCATTATGCTCTAACCAAATAAATAATCAAAAGCCATTTTCTCATGATTCGAAATGCGTGGTTGTTTGAAATTTATATATTTTATATAAAACATAAAAAAAGTTCATACAATGCATTGCCTTAATTTTTTGCAGAATCAACTAAAATTTTCGTATTAATTGTGGCCATTTGTTCTAAATTAACAACAACTGTGAATCATGTAAACAATATTTACATAATTTTTTTAACTTTTTTTGCAAGGAATGCATGTTACTTCAACTAAATAAATTTTTATAATCATTGTTTGCTATGATACTGTGGTAGATGAATAGAACAGAAAATTAGCTAAATAGTTTGCATACACAAATGTACCTACATTTGGACCACGTTAACCTTTCTTTGTTTTTGTGTTATAAAATAAAATTATCTAACAAAAGCTCCTTCTTTTCATAAAATGTTTTGTTAGCCTGAATACATGCATTTTTTTGGTCAAGTGAATTCTTTTTAAAAACGCTGAAAAATAAAGATTTGGTGTCTATTTGCAAGAAAATATAGAGGGATTTCTCACCGTGAAGAAATCTAAAAAAATATCTATGGACGGTAAGCGTTCGGTTGCTTTAGTTTATAAATATTTTTATTTCATAATATTGTTATTTCCTAATTAGAAAAATATGAATATAAATTAATTGGTCAAGCATTAATTGTTAATTTTGACAAAAATGTGATATTTATTATGGATAAATGCTAAAACTGATAATTTCTTGAATAAATTTTTGCCAAAATAATCAGTAGTTCTTATTATTTGGATAAAATAAGACAAGAAAGATTTATTGTTAAAGTATTTTTTGTTAATTCCAGACAAAAATGAATTCTATTTACACAAAAGTAATAAAAGTGTACATTTGTTTAGAAAAATGGTTTTGGCAATGCATTTTCTAGTTAATTTTGTTAAAAAATGTATCATTTTTGCAGAAAGAATGTCAAAAGTTGTATTTATGTATGCAAATTGTTTAAATAATTATTCTTTTTGATTTGTTTAAAAAAAGTGACAGATAGGAGTCGGTATCTTTTGATTTATATTTTCAAAGAAAATTGAACTGTTTATTGAGACATAAGAAAACTCTATCTTTGTTCATACAAGTTATCTGAAAAACCAATCGAAATTAACTATCAATTTCTCACATATTTTATGTAAAAACAATGAATTTCAAACAAATCACCATTGCTGCTGACGAGCAATTGGCTTCTTTAAAATAATAATTTGTTAAAAAAATTATACACAACTTCTTTTTTATTCTTACCTACAGGACATTATTGCTAGATAGATATTACACTGACTTGACCTCTGTTTTTCTAAGTTTAAAGAAAATGTTGACAAAAATATCGTATAATTTCTTGTTAAATTAAAAAATGTTGTTTGGTGAAATTAAATTTGTTGTATCGATTTTTTATACCTGAAAGTCTCATGGTTATTTAGTAAATATTAAAATCCACTAAAAATCGACAGCGTCGTATTCACTTCAAGCAAGTCTGGGGTTTAAATCATGACCCCTTTAGTCAACTGTTTTAGCACACAAATTCGCTCTACCTACTTAAATCGGTAATCAAGAGCTTTTTCGTGCGAGATGCTTAAGTTATCTGTTATTTGCAAAATATTAATTTTTATTATTTGTGTAAACAAATGTTAGATACTGACTTTTCGACTCTGCATCTGCATAATTGATGTGGGTTATCTTTGCCAGCATGTGTATATAATACAAACATTAGCGACTTAGTACTCAATTATCGGCACATGTTTACTCATCCTGTAATAGAAGCAAACACCATTATTCGAGCGATCCTGTTCAGGAGTGCATAATCTTGCCAGGAGGTTACGTGTATACTCAATCAGCCGTATATTTCTCTTACGCTTCAGCGATGATATTCACATGTCCATAATGTCCTAACAATAATATCAACATCGTCACTGTTGACCTATTTAGGTCCTTGTAAACTCTACTTTTGTACAGCAAATTATTTGCTGTGAATTTGAATGATTTAATATTATTTATGATAATTCTATAATTGAGGGCCCAGATGAGGGTCTGTAAAATATTCAGTCTTCCAATTTATTTTCAATAGACTTATATTTTCGGAAAATGTCAAGGTTCCCGTTAAAAAAATTATTGCTCAATTAAGAATTATTTCTAAATTATATTTCAATTTTCTAGAAAAAGTTCTATAGTATCTATGAAAAATTACCCACATAATTAAGATTGATCTTTGCTCATATCCTCATCTTCAGCAGAAATTTTTTCATTCATCTAGCTCGTATAATTCAACATTTTTATCCTAGAACTGGTTTTCAATGGCTGTGGCGATTCGATGGGTAGGTTTGAATTTTTTCCTCCAAACATGATTGTCGAAAATCCGGCTGAACTCGGAAGGAGGTTTTCTGCAGTTTTCCTTTCCTCTGACAAAGAGTCTAGGCAAATTCGACTACTTCTGACGCGGGCGGATGCAGCTGTTGGTAATTAAATTCATACATTAATTCTAAACCTAACTCAGTAAAAGAAAGCGCGGTTACATACATATTGAAGTTGAGTCGTCTGGTGGTTCTACGGGACGTCAATGGAGCAGTCTAACAAGAAATATACTATCAGCTGCGGCTAAGCATTCGGACTGAATGTTAGAGGATCAGATTTCGATCCCTGAGCCGCTACCAAAAAAGGCTCTGGTGGTTCGGATCCCACCTTATGCTGTATGTCCCCCCATCATGCACTTGGCTAAGAGCCTGTCGGTGAATGATCGGGTAAAAACCAGGCTTTGGCCAGTATGTCAATTCATGCACAATCCTCTTATCTGATAACTTGATTGCATTACAAAAAAAAAACGGCAGTGACTGATAATATATTCCGGGACAGCCCCGTGCAGACTATTTAAAAATAATAAATTTAAATTTAACAAAAAATGCCATCGACATAACGAGGTGTTACCATCTTAAGCCTGAGACATTAAATGTGTAAATAATGATAAAGATGGTAGCTCTGCTACCATCCGGTACGACGATAAGATTTATAGGAAAAATGTAATTAATGTATGTCTTACTTTAAAAGATTAATTTTCGGATTGAAAGATTTTAAAACATTTAAAAAAATAATTTTGAAGTTATGAAGAGAGTTTTTCGTAAAATTGCAGGATCTAAAAGCTTTTTTCAGAAAAATTGAATTATATCATAACATATGTATTTAGAAGTTTTGAGAAGATTTGAAAATAATCCAAGTTTTGATAATATTTCAAAAAATTTCTATTTTAATTTATATTTTTAAACATTTTGAAAAAAACTAGCTTTTTAATAATATCGAAAGATTACAAGTGAATTAAAAACAATTAATACGACTCCTAGGCAAAAAGGTCGAATGATTTTTTTTCAAATTGAATTTGAAAAGAAAATAGAAACAGATTTTAAAACATTCTAAATAATTGCCTAAAATTTCAAAAAAGAATGCACAAGATTTCAAAAGCCAAAATTTTATTTATTTCGAGAGATCACAACATTTCAGAAAAAAATTCAAGTAAGTGTAAGAGATATTTAGATGTTTATAAAAGATTCAAAAATAATTAAAATTGTAAAGATTAAAATTTTTTTAAAAGAATATAGACTTTTTATATTTAAACATATAAATTTGTAAAGAAAATTTAAAAATATTTTGAAATAGTGCTAAAAATTTAAAAAAAATTAAAAAATTTAATTCAGATTTAAAGATTACAAAAATTTAAAGGAGTTATTTAAAAGTGCGAGAAGTCTTTAATACCTCTTAAAGTGACTCGATTTCGTTTAATATTACGTAAACCCCTAAAAAATAACATAATTTGCTTCCAAATTTTCTAGATTATTTTTCTTACAAAATTTTATTTTTATTGATCTTTTTTTTAAATATTTAATTATTTTCTTGAGAATCTTATAAAAATTATATTTATAATAATTTTAAAAAGAAGCTGATAATACTAATTTCTCCATCCTCCTATCTCAGTAGCTAATTCTACCTTAAATTAATTTATAACATATTTTAATAAATAAATAGGTAGTTCAGATTTTTATTTTTAAGATGATGAAAATTAGCCCCCACACCCGCTCTTAAAATAAAATATCCAGGACAAAAGGGGTATTTTCACATGGTCTTAACTTATTTTCTACAAATGAGCATGACATTTTTTATGATTAATTTTTAAATAGAGTTGCACGCCCTTTTATTTTATCGACTCCCTTAACCTTTTTTTATTTTCATAAGGAAATAACGATGTAAAATATTTATTTTGGTAAAATTGATATAAAACTAAAACTGTTTCTTTAAAAGTTCGTCTCTTTGTTTTAAAAATCAACAATCTTGTTGACTTTCTTTCTTTTCTTGTTCAAAATTCGATTTCTTAGTTACAAAAATGACTATTATGTGGTACTAAAATCTCATATTTTTAGTAAAAAATTTGTCTTTTTTAGTAGAATAAAATCTAATTTGATTTAGGATTCAGCTATTTTGTTGAAAATTTGGTTAAACTAATGTCTACTTTTATATTTTCCATTAAAAACTCATATTTTTATGTACTTTGGTGAAAAATTTAACTAGAATTATAGTAGTAACTTTATTGTTGAAAAGTGATATTTGAAAATAATTTTGCATTCATTTAAAAAAGAAACAGTTTTTTAGAAAATTCGACTTTTTATTTTGAAAATTTAATCATTTATCTGAATATTTTTCTTTTTTTTTACAAAATTTAGCATTTCCGTTTTAAAATTGATATCTTTGGGCAAAAAATCAAATCTTTTTTGGTTGTAAATTCTACTATTTTGGTAAAAAATAATCTGATTTGGTTGAGAAATCATCTATTTTGTGGACAGCTTTTTTTCTACCATGGAATTTAACTGTGTTTGATTTCAAATGTATTTTAGTTAAATAGTCATATATTTTGAAGGATATTATACTATTTTGGTTTTCGATTTCGAAATTCATCTTTGATTGGTAATAAAATTAATTAAAGGATTCAGCCATTTTGTTGGAAGTTCTTCTTTTCTTTTTGTGAATTTAACTACTTGCTTTAAAGTTCTTTCTTGAAAATACAGTAAGCTCCAAAATAATATTGCTAATAGCAAGCTTCAACTAAATTAGTTTTTTGATCAAACTATATATTGCCTGATACATATTAGTCGTGATTTTAACTCCAAATTCTGTACGAACAATTATTTTAAATGACTGATAGAAATAAAGTCACCGGAACATTTAACTCTAGTGATCCTGCCGAACAATGTGAAACAACAAATCCGTTTAGAATCTTATTTTATGGATAGGATATTCCGAATTATATAACTATCACTCAATGTAAAACGTATTATCAACATATATTGTTGCTGACTTGACAATGTATATTGTGAATATTATCTACTTTAAATAATGCTTAGTTCTCGTTAGATTAAGTTTTTACGAATAACCATATTAATTAGTTTTATTCTTAAGATACAAAATAAAGGAAGAAAAAATGCAACCTTTGGGTAGCTTGAAGTTACGTTATCTAGTTACTGTTTTTAGTTATTTAAACTAGTACCTATAACTAGTTACTTTATCTAGTAACTGTAACTAGTTATCTTATCTAGAAACTGTGTCTTGCTTACTTTATCTAGAAACTGTTTTTTTTTAAGTTACCTTATCTAGCAACTGTATCTTAGTTTTGCTATCTTGAAAATATTTTTAGTTACTTTATCTATTAATCGTCTATATATTTTATTTAATATATGTCCCTAGTTACATTATCCAGTAACTCTATAGTTACTTTATCTAGTAATTGTAACCAGTTACTTTATCTAGTAACTGTGACTAGTTACTATATCTAGCAATTTCCTCTAGTTACATTTTGTAGTAATAGTAATTAGTTCCTTATCTAGTAGTTGTCTCAATATAAATTATTTAGCAACTGTTTCTAGTTTCATTATCTAGTAACTGAAAGTAGTTACTTAATTTGGTGACTGTAACTAGTTACCTTAGATAGTAACTGTATCTTAGTTTCTTTATCTAGTAAATGTCCCTAGTTACTTTATCTATCACTTGTAACTATTAACTTTATCTAGTTACTGCAACTAGGTACTTTATATATCAACTCCCTCTAGTTATTTTATGTTGTAATTCTAATTCGCTACTTTTTGTCGTAATTTTATCTTGTTGTTTTATATGCATAGGTAACTTATTTAGTTAATTTATCTTGTAAATTTATCCAGCTAAATTATCTACTAACTGTAACTAGTTATCTCATCTAGTAACTGTGACCAGTTATCTTATCTAGTAACTATATCTTAGTTACTTTATCTAGAAACTGTTTTTAAGTTACTTTATCTAGTAATTGTATCTTAGTACCGTTATCTAGAAAATATTTTTACTTACTTTATCTATTAATTGTCTATATATTTTATTTAGTATATGTCCCTAGTTACATTATCCAGTAACTCTATAGTTGCTTTATCTAGTAATTGTAACCAGTTAATTTATCTAGTAACTGTGACTAGTTACTATATCTAGCAACTTCCTCTAGTTACATTTTCTAGTAATTATAATTAGTTTGTTATCTAGTAGTTGTCTCAATATAAATGATCTAGCAACTGTTTCTGGTTTCTTTATCTAGTAACTGAAACTAGTTAGCTCATTTAGTGACTGTAACTATTTACCTCATATAGTAACTGTATCTTGGTTTCTTTATCTAGTAAATGTCCCTAGTTACTTTACCCAGTCCGTCTCTAGTTATTTTATCTATCACTTGTAACTATTAACTTCATCTAGTCACTGCAACTAGGTACTTTATATAGTACCTGCCTCTAGTTATTTCATGTAGTAATTGTAATTCGTTACTTCATGTCTGAATGTTAAATTGTTGTTTTATATGCATTAGCAACTTATTTATTTAATTTATCATGTAACTTTCTGCAGTTACTTTATCTAGTAATTGTAACTAGTTACTTCATCTGCTCACTGTAACTAGTTATATTATCTACTAACTGTAACTTAGTTACTTTATCTATAAATTGTTTTTAGTTACCTTGTCTAGTAACTGTATCTCAGATACTTTCTTTAGAAACTGTTTTAGTTACTTTATCTATTAACTGTCTCTATATTTTTTATGAAGTAAATGTCCCTAGCTACTTTATCCAGTAACTCTCTAGTGAATTTATTTAGTAATTGTATTTAGTCACTGTAATGAGTTACTTTCTCTAGAAACTGCATCTAGCTACGTTATGTAGTAATTGTAACGATTGATTTTATATCTATAATTAACGTATTTTGTTACTTTATCTAGTAGTTATATCAATTTACATTATCTAGCAACTGCTTCTAGTTTCTTTTTCTAGTAACTAAAACTTTTTACTTCATTTAGTAACTGTGACTAGTGAACTGTGACCTTATATAGGAACTGTATCTTAGTTCTGTTTTTAAAAAAATATTTTTAGTTAATTTATCTATTAATTGTCTATATATTGTATCTAGTATGTCTCCCTAGTAACATTATCCAGTAACTTTCTAGTTACGGCATCTAGTAATTGTAACTAGTTACTTTATCTAGCAACTGCCTCTAGTTACTTTATGTAGTAATTTCAATTGGTTACTTTATCTAGTAAAGAGTTACTCAAAAAAGCAACTTACTGAGAATGGAACGAACGCTTCTTTCCCATGGCGTAACCGTTCTCGAGCGACGAGCAACAAGACTCGTTCATAATTGTGCCACGACCGTAAACACGCAATAAAATATTTTGTATCCTCGCCCAGAGTGAAGGGTAGTACGTGGAGTAATAGATCGAGTAATAAAATTCTTGGGTGTAAGAAAGGATGTTAGAGCCAGTGGAACACAAGGGAGCGACTTTGAGCTCTTGTCGAAGGGATGAAAGAGAGGGACACCTAGCAGTGCCAGCAATATAAGTAAATCGATATACAGGATGCTCACGATTTTCTCGTAAAATATTATACGGCTACGTGTCCTTTGGATCTATGAAGCACCCTTTCCCCCTAGTAATAACGCCCCATTCTTATTATTTTCTTCGCTTTTTCTCTCAACATTCTATCTACAAAACAAGACGAGACACTTGGCAATTTTCGAGATGATCAGGATGTCCAGAGCTTGAGAGGCGAAAATCATTTTTGCGCAAGTAAGCAAGAAACTTTGCAATAAAACAGGGAAAAATAGAGAAAGGGAATCGAGGTATTCAGACGACGGTGGAATTCCAAGCGTAACTTTATTTATGTCCTTTCATTCATTTCTTGTTTTTTTAGGATGGTGTTGGAATTTAGGCAAAAAATGACACATGATAACGCGGTGTACTAAAAGAAATTGATAATATCTCCTGCTATCATATCTAAAGTTTTTTTCTTTTACTTTCATTATTTTCTGAATTTATATCCACTAATGTCCTATTCAGTGGCATTTCTATTCTATTTTTTTAATCATTTGTAATACAATAAAATCAAAAACCATTTTTTACGTTAAATTATTTTGACAAAATATAATTTTTTAACAAAGAGTACAACTAGTAAGTGTGTAGTTCAAAACTAAAAGTCTTCGTTGTAAATTGGTTCAAAGTTAATTTTGTTTGTTAAAAATTCATTTTATTTGTTGAAGATCCATCTATTTTAGTTACAAATGTAAATATATTGTTAAAAATTTAATTTTCTCGACTACAAATTAATTCTTTTTCCCATAATTTTACTATTTTATAATTCGTTAGTTCGCATTAGTTAATCATCTTTAATTTTACACTCACAAGGTACAAAGATATAGAAATACGTACATTTAACGACGTCAATTGATTATAAAAGAGTAAGTAAGTTCATGTAAATATATGCAGTAAGGGGTTACCTAAATCTGATATTAAGATGTTAGTGTTGGTAAACTTATCTTAAGAAATAAGTAGACACAAAAAGAAACAATAACATAATCTCAATTTATTATCAAAAGCCTAAATAAATAAGAAAGTAATGTATTAATTATATTAATTATATTATATAATATTAATTATATTATATTATTATATTAAATAAAGGTGTAACCCATAGATTTTAGAAATTTAGAGAACATATTTTTAAATGCTAATACTGTAGGTGCATTGCGAATACTATTCGGCAGTTTATTCCAAAAGCCGTCTCCCTCTAATCACAAAAGATTTTTGCATTAAATGTGTTCAATGAGCAGGTATTGCCAGGGTACGACTTTTATCGGGCAGCCCAGGCTGACCTGGAAGGTTCATATTGTCCCGCAAGAACAATAATTCTTAAAGAACAGTGCTTTAATAGTTCAACGATTTGGTTACAAACTGTTTGCATGTTGAAAATTGAACGATTTGCTTTGCGTTGGCAAGTTTCTCTCTTGTTTGAAACTTTGAATATATAGTTCTAAAGGAAACGGTCTGGTCGTGACGCAATTTCTTGAAGGCCCCTGAACCGCAGAAAATTATAATATTTTTGATA
>JAAAKG020178739.1:8659-26301 GCA_010014905.2 Druon quercuslanigerum
TGAAAATTTATCTTTTTTCCAAAAATTTAACTATTTTTTTTTAAATTCAGGTATTTTGTTGAAAATTCTACTTTTTTATGGAAAATTAATCCTATTCTTGAAAAAATAAATAATTATTTTTAAAGATTCAGAATTTTAGATGAAAATTGATCTTTCTTATGAAAAATTTAACTGTTTGTTTAAAAATAATCTTTTTCTGTGACGATTCATCCTTTTGGTAGGAAATTAATCTTCTCCGTTTAAAACAAATCTTTGTTGTTCAAAACTCAACTACTTTAGTCAAAGATTATTTTTTAATAAAAATTGATCTTTTTTTCAAAAATTTAACTATTTTCTTTAAATTCAAGTATTTTGATGAAAATTAGAAGTTTTTGGTGGAAAATTAATCCTCTTGGTTAAAAAATCAATTTTTTTTTAAAGATTTATAATTTTACTTATGAATTCATCTTTAACGTAAAAAATTAACTATTTAGGTTGAAGATTTATCATTTTATTTTAATACTCATAACTTTCATGGAAAAATCAACTATTTGGTTAAAAATTTTACTCTTTTACTTGACAATCCACGTATTTTTTTAAAATTCCGTTTTTTTGTAGGAAATTGACCTTCTTTGTTGGAAATTAACCTTCTTCGTTGAAAATTTACCTTTGTGGTTGAAAATTCAACTATTCCAGTTAAAGATTCATAATTTTATATGAAAATTGATCTTTCTTGTAAAAAATTTAACTATTTGTTTAAAAATAATCTTTTTCTATGACGATTCATCCTTTTGGTAGGACATAATCTTCTCCGTTTAAAACAAATCTTTATTGTTAAAAACTCAGCTACTTTAGTCAAAGATTCTTTTTTGATCAAAATTGATCTTTTTTGCAAAAATTTAACAATTTTTTTTTTAAATTCAGGTATTTTGATGAAAATTAGAAGGTTTTGGTGGAAAATTAATCCTCTTGGTTAAAAAATCAATTATTTTTTTTAAAGATTCATAATTTTATTTACGAATTCATCTTTAACGTAAAAAAATAACTATTTAGGTTAAAGATTTATCATTTTATTTTATTACTCATAACTTTCATGGAAAAATCAACTATTTGGTTAAAAATTTTACTCTTTTACTTGACAATCCATGTATTTTTTTAAAATTCCGTTTTTTTGTAGGAAATTGACCTTCTTTGTTGGAAATTAATCTTCTTCTTTGAAAATTTACCTTTGTGATTGCAAATTCAACTATTCCAGTTAAAGATTCATAGTTTTAAATGAAAATTGACCTTTCTTGTGAAAAATTTAACTATTTGTTTGAAAATTAATCCTTTTCTGTGACGATTCATCCTTTGGGTAGAAAATTAATCTTCATCGTTTAAAACTAATCTTCGTTGTTAAAAATTCAACTACTTTAGTCAAACATTCTTTTTTGATCAAAATTGATCTTTTTTTGCAAAAATTTAACTATTTTTTTTTAAATTCAGGTATTTTGATGAAAATTTGACTTCTTTGGTGGAAAATTAATCCTCTTGGTTAAAAAATCAATTATTTTTTTTAAAGATTCATAATTTTATTTACGTAAAAAAATAACTATTTAGGTTGAAGATTTATCATTTTATTTTAATACTCATAACTTTCATGGAAAAATCAACTATTTGGTTGAAAATTTATCTTTTTTACTTGACAATCCATGTATTTATTGAAAATCGTTTTTTTTTGTAGGAAGATAATATTCTTTGTTGAAAATTTACCTTTGTGGTTGAAAATTTAACTATTCCAGTTAAAGATTCATAATTTTAGATGAAAATTGATCTTTCTTGTGAAAAATTAAACTATTTGTTTGAAAATTAATCTTTTTCTGTGACGATTCATCCGTTTGGTTGGAAACTCAAGTAATCTAGTTTAATATTCTACGTTTGAGTACAAAATTAGTTTTTTTTTGTTGATTTAAGGTTAAACTCTTTTCCAAAAAATTAAGCTTTTTTTAAATTCATCTAATCCAGTTCAAGATTTATGATTTCAGTTGAAAATTTATCACTTTGTCAGATATGGGCTTCTAGTAATTCAGTTCGAATTTAAACGAAAAAACGAGACAAAGGGAAAGTTTTTTGAAACCCGGGAAAAAATAGGATCTATTTTTTTTTTTAATGTGAAAAATGGTTAACGATTAATTTTTTTACCTGGAATTCCACTTAAATGTTTCAAATTTCCATCTGGATTTTTTCTCCTGAATAATTAATAAATAAGCTCTTATAATTATTAATTTTCTTACCCAACTCTGATCTCCACACGATGTCTATTATTAAAGAAATATCTTCATCTTCCAAACCCCTCGTTGCCGCTTCCTCTTGTAAAATAGTAACCGATTCTTCGAACCCAATTAAATATTTTCCTTTACCTATTTTCAAAAATATTCAATTATTACTGTTAAAAATATAGAAATAACATCAATGTTTACATGCAAAAGTTACATCTTCAAACTGAAATAGGATACAAAATATGTATAAATGTACTCACTTTTTAGTTTCCGCAAGAATGCAAAACAAGCCTGCTTTTTCTCATCAGCAGCCATTGTTAAATAGAACTTTCACTATTGTTTCTATTTGCAACAATGAATTAAAGAAACAAATTTCCATTTGAGTGTCAACAAAAAATGAGGGAAGGGAAACCAACTGTCATTCGGCTGGGATTTTTAAATTTTCATATACTCTTTTCAATATACCATACCAAGTTTATCGTTCGAAGTTCAAGGGTTCTAAGGCCCTAAAATCAGCTTCATAAACTGTAATAAAATGAATAAGATCTTTCAAAAAATTTAAATAATCTTCGCGAATATTGTTTAAGTATATATTTTACCATTTATATTTAGAGATTAACCAAATTTTACTTAAACCATCCTCACATTTTCGACCGTAAAAAAAAACTTAAACAAGAACAATGGAAGCTTATCTTATTGAATGACCGCTAGGTAGCGTTAGTTTCTGTAGTCTAAGTTCCGCGAAAATTTAAATTGGATCAATGAAAAATTGCTTTTTTTATGCAGATTAATAATAAAATAAGTTTATAGTTTTTGCATAAAACGAACTAGAAGTGTTTCAACCAGAAAAACAACAAATTTTCAAAAAATATTTTAATTGGGACCCAAAAAGACAAAGTTTCGACAAAGTAAATGATTTTCAACCAAGTAGTTGATTTTTCAACAAAAAAAAGTTTAAATAAAATGGATAAATTTTTAATCAATTTGTTGAATTTTAAAGAAAAAAAGATTAAATTTCCATTGAAAAGTGAAATATTTACATTTTTTTATTAACAAAGTTAATTTTTCAACAAAAAAGACAAAGTTTCAAACAAACAAAAAATGGATTTTCAAGCAAATAGTCGAATATTTGCATTGTATTAGAAATTTTATTGTGTATTTTTATTAAAATTTTATTTAAAAAACAATTCATTTTCTTTGAAAGGAAAAAACGAATTTTCGACAGAAAATTTAAATATTCAACTAAAAACAACAATTTTTTAAGAAATAGTTAAATTTTCAACTGAAAAAAATGAATTTTCAACCAAATAGTTTTTTTCAACAACAAATAAATAAATTTCAGCCTAGAAAAAAAAGTTTGACTAAAGTGGATGAATTTTCAACCAGTTAGTTGAATTTTCAATTAAAAAAATTAATTTTCAATTATAAAAGGGGAATTGAAAAGAAAAAAAAACGAATTTTTATAAAAATAGTTCATTTTTCAACAAAAAACATTAATTTCTTAAGAAATGTTTAATTAAATCAAAGTTCGAACAAAATTGATGAATTTTCAGCCAAATAGTTTAAATTTCAATAAAGAAAAAATCAAGCTTCACCCATAAAGTGGAATGGTAATAATTTTATTTTAAAAAATAATAATTTTTAATTAAATTAAGAAATGAACTGTCAAGAAAAAAGCTAAATTTTTAACTAAAAATATAAATTTTCTACCTAGAAGATTAATTTCCCAACAAAAAAGACAAATTTAAAAAAAAATGAATTTTCAAGCAAATCGTTGAATTTCCATTCAAAAAATATTTTTTTTTCAACCAAAAAGTGGAAAAGTTAAATTTTCATGCAAGAAAAAATTAATTTTTAACCAAAATAAAAAAAGAAATTTCAATAAAATAGTATTTCAATTTTCAAAATAAAAAAATAAAATAAAACAATATTTTTCAATTAAAAAGATCAAAATAACCAAAATAAAGAAATAATTTTTAATAAAATAGCGAAATTTTCAAACAAAGAAATTAATTTTCATATAAAATAATGAATCTTCAGGAAAAAAAATAATTTTAACAGAATAGTCAAAGTTTCAACTAGAAATGGAATAGTTAAATTTTTAATTAAAAAAATTAATTTTAAACTTAAAAATAACTTATTTAAAAAAAAATTAATTTTTGAAGCAAGGAAATTAATTATGTACCAAAAATGATCATTTTTAACCAAGAAGACAAATTTTCTGACAAATAAGACTAATTTTTAATAACATGCAAGAATTTTCAACTAAAAATCAAAAATTATTTTTCACCAATATTCGAAAAAGTGTATTGCTCAGTAAAAAAAAAATTCAACCAAAAAAAACCCACAAAAAACGAGTTTTCACCAAATTAGTTGAATTTTTATTTAATTATTATTATAAAGAAAAAGTTAAATTCTCTACAAAAATTTTATATTTGATATTTTAACAAAAAAAAGATTAATTTTTAACAAAAAAATGAATTTTCAACTAAAAAAGATCAATTTTCAACCGAACAGTTGAATTTTCCAACCAAAAATCTAATAGTTTAATTTTGAGTTAAAAAATGATATTGTCAACAAAAATATGAATTTTCAACAAAAATAATGAATCCTCAACCAAAAAAGTGAATTTTTTAAACAAAGTATAATTCAAACTTAAACCAAGTAGCTTAATTTTCATTACAAAAATATGGATTCTCGACAAAAAATGTAATAGTTTATATTTTGACTAAAAAAATTTGTTTTTCAATTAGGAAGAGTTGAATTCAGACAAATAAAAAAACGAATTTACAGAAATTTAATTGAATTAAAAAATATAAAGATATGAAGTATAAACTTTTATTATTAATTTGTATAAAGAAAGCAATTTATTATTTATGCAATTTGAATTTTCGCGGAATTAGGACAAGAGCAGCTGGCGCCGACTAGCGGCAGCCAAGTACCCTACTCTTCCATCTACCATCTTTGCAACATTTTAGTCAATGCCTCGATTAAATCGACATCGACCCTAGTTTTAATACGATAACTTCATCATCAACTTACTACTGTCAACAGAGAATAAAAATGCATAATTTATATGCATATCGTTCACATTTGCGGTAACGGATCGTTTTCGTTAAAACACAATAGTGCAATCATGCTACCTGGGAAATTGGAAATGTCTCGGGATGAGTGCAGAAAGTATTTACGAAGTCTAGGTAAGGTTATGTCCGACCCGATTGTTGGTTCGTTTAAATAAATTCTATTTTTACTCTATGTATATGCGAATTCTTTCTATTCTTACCATTAAATCTGCTTTTTTTGTATCCAATTAATAAATTTCCAGGAAAGAAAAACGGTTGGAATCATGTCCGTTTCTATAAACATGCTCGGTTTTATTTTTATTTTGCACGTTATAAAGCGTTTATTAATAGCATTTTAGCCATATTTGATAACAATACAGGCTTTTAGAATACACTTCACGTCTGTCGAATCATCACATGAGATTATGCTGGCAAATGTACATTCGGGATTTAGAAATAAGTCTTGTTGTAAGTTCTGATCTATATTCCAGAACATCGCCATCAGTTTTGCTATTAGTAATTCAGACCTCCAATTTCCTGCTTTTTGTGGCAGATGATTTATAATTAGATTACTTATCTTTAATTTTCGTGGCTCTGGGTATAAGATAGTTGTGAATTTTCGAAATAATCCAGTCTTTAATGCTAATTTATTAAGATTAGGACGTTTAACCTCCAACTATATTACATTTGCACTTAAGAAGGTTTCAAATATTGCTAAGGCTCAGTAAAGCTTTTATTCCTTGCCTTTTTGCCACAACAGAAATGGTCTTCTTATTTAAAATATCAGGGTTTCTACTGGACAGTAAATTTCGTAAATATTTTTGACTTTTTGTCAGGCAATTTCCGCAATAAATTAGAATTTTGAACTTTGGGACAGAGAAGGTTATAAAAGAATTATAATTCTGCGAGCGAACTGGAAATTTCTGTAAAGAGTTATAATTTGCTTTGGTACAGGGTATTTTGGAAAAGAATTTGAATCAAAAAAATATTTCATATATTTCCGGGGTGTTTAACCTACCTGAAAAACCTGGAATTTTCAGGGAAATTTTCTATACCTGGAAAATTATTTATTTATTAATTATTGCAATATAAAATTAAATGACAATTATTCCTTATTTTTAAAAGTAAATTTATATTACTGCTGTTAAATATTCTATTTCTGGTTAAAAATTGATCGTTCTTAGCTGAAAATTCATGTATATACTTGAAAATTCGTTATGTTTGGTAGAAAATTAATCTCGATTGGTTGAAATTTCTCCTTGCTTGACAATTTAACACTTTTTTAAAAGAATTTTCTTTCTCTTCCAGTCGAAGTTTCATTTTAGATTAAAATTCACAACTTTATTTGAAAAAATAAGCCATTTTTTTGAAAATTGTTTTCTATTTTTTTTGTTAAGAATAATTTTAATTTTATGACTAAAAATGTAACTACTCCATTAAATATTTTATTATTTAGTTCAGAAGTCGTATTTTTTGGTGAAAATTATTCTTCGTTGAAAACTTATCTTTTTGTTCGAAAATTTAACTATTCTATTTAAAAATTCATTATTTTCGTAAAAAATAAATTCTTTGTTTGTTTTAAAATTCAACTATTTCAGCTAAATATTCATCATTTTAGTCGAAAATTCATGACTTTAGTTGAAAATTATTTATTTTTACTGGAAATTTAACTATTTTCCAATGAAAATTTATCCTTTTGGTTAAAATTTAACTATTCTAGTTGAAGACTTATCATTTTAGTAGAAACTCCATCAGTTTAGTTAAAAATTGATCTTTCTTAGTTCAAAATTTAACTATTTGGTTAAAAATTTGTCTTTTGTAGGCGGAAGTTCAACTATTTCGTTGAACAATCATGTATTTTGTTGAAGAATGTATTTTTCGGTAGAAAATTAATTTGCTTGTTTAAAAATGTTTTCCTTCGAATGAAAAATACTTGATTGAAAGTTGAGCTGTTTTGTTAAAATTTATCTTTTTAGTTTAAAAATTCATCTATTCTAGTTAAAAATTCATAAACTGTTTGGTTAAAAATTCATTTTTTTCGGTTGGAAAATGCTCTATTTTGTTGTAAATTCGTTTTTCTTTGACTGAAAATTACTTTTTTTTACTGAAAATTAATTTTGTTTGCTGAAAATTGAACTATTTCCAGTCAAAGATTTCTCATTGTAGCGGAAAATTCACCACTTTTTTTGAAAAAGTAAACATATATAATTGAAAATTGTTCTTTTTTTGTTTGGCTGAGAAAATTTTTTATTTTGTAACTAAAAATTCAACTAACTTAATTAAATATTTTATCATATTGATTAAAAAGTCGTATTTTTTATTAAAAAATATTCTTCGTTGAAAATTCGTATTTTTCATCACCTTAAGTTGATAATTTATTCATCTTTCTGAAAATTTGAGTATTAATTTTTGGATGAAAATTTCCTGTTAAAAATTTATATATTGTTTTTTTAAATTCGCGTTTTTTGGTAGAAAATTAACCTTCTTGTTTGAAAATTAATTTTCTTATTTAAAATTATTTTTCTTGCAAAGAAAACTGCTTGGTTGAAAGTAAAAATTTGTTGTTAAAAATCCTCTTTTTGGTTTTAAAATTCATCTATTCTAGTTCAAAATTTTGTTCTTTGTGGAAATTGAATTTTTTTTACTTTGAAAATTTAACTATTTCATTTTTTATTGAAAACTAATTTATTTTTTTAGTTCAAAATTTAAATATTTTTTTTTAATTGATACTTTTTGTTGGAAATTCATGTATTTTTTAAAAAAATGTTCTTTTTGGTAGAAAATTAATCTTCTTATTTAATAATTAATCTTTTTCATTAAAAATTCAAGTATTCCAGTTAGATATTCATAATTTTAGTTGAAAATTCATCTTTTTGTTTAAAAATAAAAGAACTTGGTTGAAAGTTAAACTCTTTTGTTAAAAATTCATTTAAGTATAAGAAAATAAAACAACAGTTTACCGGAATGATTATTCAAATTCATAGACTTTAAAAACAAATTCAAGAAATAATTATGGTAAATTAAATATATTAATTAAATACCTAGAAACTGAAAGAAACCTTATTTATAATAAATTTGCGAAACTCTATGCATATTTTGAGTCGATTTTTTTTAAAATTCAAAATATTTGAATGGCTTTGTACTATAAAAAATTATGCCTGGAAAAAACTTGGAATTTTCAGGGCATTTTTTTCCAGTATTTGAGTAGGCAAACCTGATTTTATTACTTTAATTCTGAGTTGGATCAGGGAAGTTCTGAAAAAATCATAATTCTCACTTGGAATAGGAAATTTTCTAAAAAATTAATTAATTAATTAGTGTATTTTCTACAAGATTTATAATTCTGAGTTAGGACAGGGAGTGAATAAAAGAATAAAAATAAAATAAAAGTGAAAAAAAATTTAATTTTTAAAAATTTACGCAACTTGAAACGTGGAATTTTCGAAAAATAATTATATTTCTAAATCGCGACATAAAATTTCATCAAATAAATATAATTTTGATTTTTCTAAAACAATTATAATTCTGCGATTGAATTGAGAATTTCCGTAAAGGATTATAATTTGACTTTAAACAAGGAATTTTTGAACAGTATTTTAATTCTTTGAATTTAAAATAAATACTTTAAATTTAATTTCAAAAAAACTCCTTGTTCTAAGTCCGAATTCTTCACAATTTGAAATTCAGTAAGAAATTATTTTTTTTTTGCAAATAAAAATCTGCCAGAATTTTGGACTTTCCTCTTCCAAATTAAAAAAAGGAAGTTACTATATTTTTGAACTATAATACAAAATGAAAAAAAAATATATTTATGACTTCAAAAAAGGATATATAGGGATTTTGTGAAAAGAATTAAAAATTTTCCTTTTGAATAGGTCATTTTCGTAAAGAATTTTCATTTTGGAATCGGGAATTTTTCACATGAAATGGTAATTTTAGAAAATAATTTAATTTCTTATTCTAGACGGGATATAAAAAAATCCAAAAAGAATGATGATAATTATATATTTATTTATATAATTATTATTTGATTTGGAGAAGAGAATTTTTTTAATGAAACGGGAATTTTTAAAATAATTTTATTTCTTATTTAAGGAAGAGAATTTACAAAAAAAATTCTTGTGTCAAGTCCTTATTCTTTTTCCAAAATTGCGAGTTTCCAATCTTTGAAATCTTTTTAAAATTTGTTAAACTCCTTCAATTTTCCCAGGGAAAAGACTTGTAGCAAAGAATTCTTGACGTGAAACGGCAATTTTGAAAATAATTTCAATTCCGATTTAGAAGAAAGGAATTAGAAAAAAACGTGTTCAAATTCAGAATTATAATTCTTTTACCAAATTCTCTATTCTAAGTCAGAGTTGTAATTCTTATGATTTAAAATTATCTCATGTTTGAACTCAGAATTATAATTATTTTCCAAATCTTCCTGTTCGAAAACATAAATTTTAAAATTACAAAAAAAATGTTTTTGGTTTTGAAATGAAATAAAATTGATTTTAGAATTGGACGCCTACGCAAGCATGGTGTCTGTTTTACGTGCCCAGGGTCCATTTACGAACGACAAACGAAAGCTATTAGAAGAATTAGCTGGAGTTCTGCACATATCTAATGAAAGGCATCGTGCTGAAATTCGACGGGCTGTAAATGACGATAAACTGACCACCGTAGCTGAACAGTAAGTTTAATTTGAATAGTATATTTCATTCAGTTCCAGAATGTATTTAACGGGACCTGAAATGTGGGCTATTTTATTCATTCTTGACTTAAAAATCTATTTTTTAATTGATAGTTTAACTCTTTTCTTGAAAATAATCTTGATTTTTGTTTGCAAATATTAGTTTGTTTTTTTTTAACAAAAAAAGTATTCCATTTTTCGTTGAAAATTCAACTATTTGGTTGAAAATTGATAAATTTTATTGAAAATTCGTCTTTTTCTGTAAAAAATTGAACTATTTTGTCGGAAATTTATTTAAATAAAATTTATTTATTGTTATTAATTAATTAATAGTTGTTATTAAATTTTGTTGAGAATTCGTATTTTTTGATAGAAAATTAATCTTGTTTGAAAACTCGTATTTTTTGACGTATTGAAATGTTTTTAATTAATAACTTTTTTTTTGGAATGTCAACTATCTCTTTTTTCGTTGAGAGTTCATCTTTTTGTTCAAAAATTTAATTATTTTTTGAAAATATTAATTTTTAAACATATATTTTTTTTAATTTTCAACTTGTTCGGTATAAAATTAATCTTGTTTGAAAATTTTTCTTTTTTGTATAAACTGAACAACTTTTAATTTAAAATAATTTTTATTGAAATATCAAGTATTTCTTTTCTTTTTTTGAGAATTCATCCTCTTTGTTTAAGAATTCGTTTTTTGTTTGTTGAACTCACTGCTTTTTTCTTAAATTCAACTCTTTTTAGGTTGAAATATGAACTATTTTATTTAAAATATTTTTTTTGTAAATTAAAATTTAACTTATTTGTTAAAAATGATTTTTGTTTAATTTATTAATGATAATTAATAATTAATTTTTGAACTAAATTCCATTTTTTATTGAAAATTGATGCATTTTTTTGAAAATTAGTCTTTTTTGGCACAAAATTAATCTTGTAGATTGAACATTCAACTGTTTGATTAATAATTGAAGTATTTGGTTGATAATTTAACTAATTTGTGAAAATATTAATTTTTTAACAAATTTTATTGAATGTTCAACTTATTTGGAATTTACTGTTTTTTTCTTAAATTCAACTCTTTTTTAGGTTGAAATGTGAACTATTTTATTTAAAATAAATTTTTTGTTCAAAATTCGTATTTTCGGATTGAAAATTAAAATTTAATTTATTTGTTGAAAATAATCTTCATTTTAGTTAAAAATATTAGTTTTTTAAACAAAAAAAGTATCTATTCTATTTTTGGTTGAAAATTCAACTATTTGGTTGAAAATTCATGATTTTTTTTTAATTCATCTTTTTCGGTAAAATTAAATATTATCGGTTGAAAATTGAACTATTTTGTTGAAAATTTATTCATTTTTATTAATTAATTAATAACTTTGATTAAATTTTGTTGAGAATTCGTATTTTTTGGTAGAAAATTAATTTTGTTTGAAAATTCGTCTTATTTGGATGTATTTATTGAAGAGTTTTTAATTACTAATTTTATTTTTGTTTTGTTTAAACATCAACTACTCCTTTTTTCGTTAAGAATTCATCTCTTTTTATTGAAATTTTTACTACTTGTTTAAATTAAAACTACTTTGTTAAAAATTTATTTTTATGGTTGAAAATTCATCTCTGGTTGAATTCACTGTTTTTTTGTTGTTTTAATTTAACTCTTTTTCGACTGAAATATCAACTATTTTTATTAAATTTAACTTTTTGTTGAAAATCTGCATTTTTGAGTTTTAATATTAAAATTCAACTTAATTATTAAAAATGACTTTTGTTTAGTTGAAAATATTAATAGTGTTAACTAAATTTAGTTTTTCTCGAAAATTGATGAATTTTGTTGAAAATTCATCGTTTTTGGTACAAAATTAATCTTGTTGGTTGAAAATTCAACCATTTAAATAAAAATTTAAGTATATGGTTAAAAATGTCTGTATTTTGTTGATAATTCATCTTTTTTTGGTGGACAATTAATCTTGTTTGAAAACTTTTCTTCATAAATTGAACAAATTTTAATATAAAATAATTTTTATTGAAATATCAAGTATTTCTTTTTATCTTTGAGAATTCGTCCTATTTATTTAAAAATTCGTTTTTGTTTGTTGAATTCACTGCTTTTTTCTCAAATTCAACTCTTTTTTAGGTTAAAATATGGACTATTTTATTTAAAATAAATTTTTTTGTTGAAAATTCGTATTTTCGGGTTGAAAGTTAAAATTTAACTTTTTTGTTGAAAATAATTTTGTTTGCAGTTGAAATAATTAATTTTTGAACTACAATCCATTTTTGGTTAAAAATTGATGCATTTTGTTAACAAAAATTTCTTTTTTGGCACAAAATTAATCCTTTAGAATGAGCATTCAACTGTTTGATTAGCAGTTTAAGTATGTGGCTGAACATTTATTTATTTGGTTAAAAATTCGTCTTTTTCGGTCAAACATCTTGTCGGTTGGAAATTGAACAATTTTATGGAAAATTTATTAATTCTTATTAGTTAATTGATTACTGTTATTAAATTTTTTTTGAAAATTCATCTTTCGATAAAAAATTAATATTATCGGTTGAAAATTGAACTATTTTGTTGAAAAATGTATTAATTGTTATTAAATAATTAATAATTTTTATTAAATTCTGTTGAGAATTCGTATTTTTTGGTAGACAATTAATCTTGTATAAAAACTCGTCTTTTTTGGATCTTGTTGTTGAAAATTCAACCATTTATTTAAAAATTTAGAATATGGTTAAAAATGTATGTATTTTGTTGATAATGCATCTTTTTTTGATAGACAATTAATCTTGTTTGAAAATTTTTCTTTTTTGGATAAATTGAACAACTTTTAATTTAAAATAATTTTTATTCAAATATCAAGTATTTCTTTATTCGTTGAGAATTCATCCTATTTGTTTAAGAATTCGTTTTTGTTTGTTTGAAAGATAAACTATTTTGCTTAAAAATAATTATTTTTGTTGAAAATTTGTATTTTCGGGTTGAAAATTAAAATTTAACTTATTTGTGAAAAATAATTTTTCTTTCAGTTGAAATAATTAATTTTTCGAACTAAAATCCATTTTTGGTTGAAAATTGATGCATTTTGTTAAAAAATTTGTATTTTACGGCACAAAATTAATCTTGTAGGTTAAACATTTAACTGTTTGATTAAAAATTTAAATATTTGGTTAAAAATTTATGTATTTGGTTAAGAATTCGTCTTTTTCGGTAAAAAATTATTCTTGTCGGTTAAAAATTGAACAATTTTGTGGAAAATTTATGTATTTTGTTGAGAATTTGTCTTTTTTGGTAGATAATTAGTCTTGTTTGAATATTCATCATTTTTTGATGCATTAAACTGTTTTTAATTAGTATCTTTTCGTTTGTTTAAATATCAACTACTCCTTTTTTCGTTGGAACTCATCTTTTTTTGGTTGAAATTTTAAATACGTTGTTAAAAGTTAAACTAGTAAGATAAAAATTTATTTTTATGGATCAAAATTCATCTCTTTTGTTGAAAATTCGTTTTTTTGTTATTGAATTCACTGTTTTTTATTTTAGTTCTACCATTTTTAATTAAAAATTTAAGTACATATGGTTAGAAACCTATGTATTTTTATGAGAATTTTTCTTTTTCGGTAGAAAATTAATCGGATTGATTGAAAATTTAACTATTTGGTTGAAAATTTATTTTATTTGGTTAAGAATTCGATTTTTGAAATATAAAATTAATCTTGTTTAAAAATTCATCTATTTTGATAAATTGAACTGTTTGTAATTTAAAATCACTTTTTTTGTATCAACTATTTTTTTTCGCTGAGAATTCATCATTTATGGTTCAAAATTCAACTAATTGGTAAAATTTGAACTACTGTTAAAAACAAAATTTGGGTGACGATTCATAATTTGAGTTGGAAATTTATGAATTTGTTTAAAAACTATTTGTTTTAAAACTATTTCGTAAAAAATTTATGTATTTTGTTGAGAATTCGTCTCCTTGGGTAGGCAATCAGTCTTGTTTGAAAACTCATATTTTTTGGAAGTATTGAACTATTTTTTTGAAATATCAACTATTTCTTTTTGTTGAAAATATTTTTTTGACGAATTTAGTTGAATATGCGTCTTTTGCGGTAGAAAAATTAATCTTGTCGGATGAAAATTGAACAATTTTGTGGAATAGTGATGTATTTTGTTAAGAATTTGTCTGTTTTGGTTGAAATTTTAGCTAAGTAAAAAGTTAACACTACTAAGATAAAAATACATTTTTATGGTTCAAAATTCATGTCTTTGGTTGAAAATTCGTTGTTTTTTTTAATTCACTGGTTTTTATTTT
Organism: Druon quercuslanigerum; assembly: GCA_010014905.2. Taxonomy (NCBI): domain Eukaryota; kingdom Metazoa; phylum Arthropoda; class Insecta; order Hymenoptera; family Cynipidae; genus Druon; species Druon quercuslanigerum. Next base: position 22,953 of record JAAAKG020178739.1, read on the forward strand.
AATTCAAGCTTTTTTATTTCAAAATTTAAGTACAAATTATTAAGAACTTTTGTCTTTTGATGATAATTCTTCCTTTTCAGTAGAAAGTTAATCGGGTCGATTGAAAATTTAACTTTTTGATGGAAAATGTATTTATTTTGATGAGAACTATTTTGTTTCAATATAATTTTTTTTTTTAATTTATATTTTCAGATTAAAAATGAAAATTTAACTTATTTTTTTAAAATAATTTTTCTTTCAGTTTGAAAGTATTAATTTTTGAAACTAAAATCCATGTTTAGTTGAAAATTAGTCTTTTTTGCACAAAATTAATCTTGCCCGTTAAAAATTCAACTGTTTGATTAAAAGTTTACGTATTTGGTTGAAAATTTAAATACTTTGTTGAGAATTCGATCTTTTAAAATAGAAAATTAATCTTATTTGAAAATACATCTTTTTGGATAAATTGAACTATTTTTAATTTAAAATCACTTTTTCTTGAGATGTCAACTATTTCTTTCCTTCGTTAAGAATCCATAATTTTTTTTTGAAAATTCAACTAATTCGTAAAAGTTGAATTGCTGTTTAAAAAATATATCTCGGTTCATTCATAATTTTAGTTGAAAATTTATGAATTTAGTTAAAAATGTGTTGAGAATTTGTCTTTTTTAGCAGACAAATTAATCTTGTGTGCAAATGTAAATATCTGATAAAAAATTTATTAATTCTTATTGGTTAATTGATTATTGTTATTTAAATTTTGTTGAGAATTCGTCTTTTTTTGTGGACAGTTTATCTTGTTTGAAAATTTGTCCTTTTTAACTCTTTTTGGGTTTAAATATCAACTATATTGTTTCAAAATAGTTTTTTTTTTAATGTATATTTTTAGATTAAAAATAAAAATTTAGCTTATTTTTTTAAGATAATTTTTCTTTTAGTTTGAAAGCATTAATTTTTTAAACTAAAATCCATGTTTGGTTGAAAATTTATAAATTTTGTTGAAAATTAGTCTTTTTTGCACAAAATTAATCTTGTACGTTAAAAATTCAACTGTTTGATTAAAAATTTAAGTATTTGGTTGAAAATCTATATACTTTGTTGAGAATTCATATCTTTTAAAATAGAAAATTAATCTTATTTGAAAATACATCTTTTTGGATAAATTAAACTACTTTTAATTTAAAATCACTTTTTCTTAAGATGTCAACTATTTCTTTCCTTCGTTAAGAATACATAATTTTTTGTTGAAAATTCAACTAAGTGGTAAAAGTTGAACTGCTCTTAAAAAAAATTAAGTTTTTAGTTGAGAATTTATGAATTTGGTTAAAACTTCGTCTTTTTCGGTAGAAAATTAATCTTGTCGGTTGAAAATTAAACTATTTTTTGGAAAATTTATTTATTTTGTTGAGAATTTGTCTTTTTTGGTAGACAAATTAATCTTGTATGCAAATGTAAATATTTTGTGGAAATTTTATTAATTCTTATTAGTTAATTGATTATTGTTATTAAGTTGAACTGCTGTTAAAAAAATGAAGTATTTAGTTAAAAATTTATGCATTTGGTTAAAAATTCGTCTTTTTTGGTAGAAAATTAATCTTGTCGGTTGAAAATCAAACTAATTTGTGGAAAATTATATCTATTTTGTTGAGAATTTGTCTTTCTTGTTAGACAAATTAATCTTGTATGCAAATGTAAATATTTTGTGAAAAATTTATTAATTCTTATTAGATTATTGATTATTATTATTAAAATTTTGTTGAGAATTCGTCCTTTTTGGTAGACAATTATTCTTGTTTGAAAATTCGTCTTTCTTATTTATTTAATTAATAATATTTTGTTGTTGAAATATTATCTATTCCTTTTTTTCGTTGAAAGTTCGTCTTTTTGATTAAAGATATTAATTTTTTAAGGAATTGTGTTGAATATTCGTCTTTTTCGGTAGAAAATTAATCTTTTCGGTTAAAAATTGAACTATTTTGTGGAAAACTGATGTATTTTGTGGAGAATTCGTCTTTTTTGGTAGACAATTAATCTTGTTTGAAAACTCTTATTTTTTATGTGTTTTTTATGTATTTAATTATTAATATTTTTTTGTTGAAATATCATCTATTTGTTTTTTTCGTTGAGAGTTCGTCTTTTTATTAAAAATATTAATGTTTTAACGAATTGTGTTGAATATTTGACTTTTTCGGTAGAAAATTAATCTTTTCGGTTGAGAATTAAACTATTTTGTGGAAATTTTAATAATTGTTATTAGTTAATTAATTATTTTCGTTTAATTTTGTTGAGAATTCGTTTTCTTTGGTTGAAATTTCAACTGCTTGGTTAAAACTTAAACTACTTTGTTAAAAATTGATTTTTATGGCCAAAATTTATTATTATTTTGTTAAAATATAAATCTTTTGTTGAAAATAATATTTCGTTAGTCATAAAGATTAATTTTTTAAGTAAATTCCATTTTTAGTTGAAAATTGATAATTTTTTTTGGAAAATTCATTGTTTTTGGTTCTCTTGGTTGAATTCTTCAGTATTTTTACTTGAAATGTTAGGAATTTAGTGATTTACAAGTTGAGATTGAAATTGTATCCACATTAGTTTGATGTAAAAGACTTTATTCCCCTATTTTCTTGAAAATTTTTCTTATTTCTCTTATTTTTAGAGCATTTAGAGTTAAAAAGAATGTTGGTTCTCTTTAAATTTACTTGATTTAATCTTCTCATTTTAATTTAATAAATGATTATAGATTAAGTGGACCGAACACTGGGACAGATTGGGCAACCGAAGGACGTCGAATAGTTCCTCTTCTCCCGCGATTAAAGGGTCGTACTGCCTTTACGACACTTGCCAACACTTTATCGCTCGTCACTGCCATCGCAAATAAACAACAGCCTCGCATTGAAGAAAGGACAGAGGATTCGAGACGTTAGTTTTATTTTTTCATACATTCAGGGTGTCTACCCCACCTGGAAAACCTAGAATTATCAGGATATTTTTTTTTAAAGTCAAGGAATTTTTCCAAGAGCGTGCCTAATTATTGCTTTAATTGCAATATAAAATTGAATAGCAATGATTATTTATTTTTAAAACTAGCTTTATATAACTTTCTTTTAACTATCTTGGTGATAATTCGTTTTTACTGTTTGAAAATAATTTTTTTAACTAAAAATTTAATTATTTTTTTTAATTTTCAGTATAGCATTTTTTAAGTAAGGGAATTTTGTCGAGGGCGTGCTTTTTTTTGTTTTAATTTCAATATAAAATTGATTAAAAATTATTATTTATTTGTAAAAGTAGCTGTAATTTTTTAATTTTGTTAATTTATTAATTATTATTCATTAAAATGAAAATTAAATTAAAACAATAATAATAA
>JAAAKG020178750.1:0-26300 GCA_010014905.2 Druon quercuslanigerum
TCTTGTACCTGTGACATGATTTAGCCTGACTCAATTTATGTGGTTATAGTAACCACAGTCCATTTCTCTCTGTGTACATATTAGCAGAGTAGCAGATTTGTGGATTAGGTTTTTGGACCAATAAGATGATTGCAGGAAATTTGTTGAAAAGTGTTCCGAAAGTGATAAGTTCGACCCGCGCAGGGTCCTGAGAATAGTGTAGCGCTTGCTCTCGTAATGTTTTCAAATATTTAAAAAGTGTTTGACAAGTGAAAAAGGAAGTTGGTGGATAAAATATTTTTTTAAATGTGTAATAACGGCAGGAATTATTTTGGAGTGAGTATTGATATAATAAAATTAAATATTACTATGTTTTTGCAGATAATTTGTGCAAAAAAAAGTAAATATGGGGTCTTATAAACATATTTTAATTCTGTAATGGGTAAGCTAACCAACAAACAAAAACTTGCAGTTGTTGCAAAAGTATACGAAAATAAAATAATTTCGTTAAAGCTTCTAAGTCATAATATAAGTCCTAGATTTATTGACACAATAATTTCCAAAAGAGTTGTGAAGAAGCTTATTTTCTTTTTTCGACATGCAGGTTATAATCTATGTAGTTATTTTACAATAATTTTTATTATCTTTTGAAATGAAAAAAATATTTCTTAAAACTGTTCGTTTTAACAAATAAAATAACTAAACCGATATAATACATATTGTTCTCTGAATTTCTATTTTAGTTATGAAGTTTTTTTTGTTACATGATTTCAGGAATAAGAGCTTCGCTAAGACGAAAAGAAGAATCGTGTTCACCTCGCTAAGCAGTACTGATTGTTCATTAGGATGGACCTAATGAATTAGTTGGCTTATGAGTTGTTTATGATGAGAAAATTAACGTACGAAAAAAAATTTGTTGAAATACGTATACGCTATAAATATACGCTTTGTATATTTTTTATTTGCATATTAATTAAAATATTCATTTTAAGTTTCGTCAAATTTCACTACTGATTTATTTAGAGTAAAATGATTTTTCACACATTTTTGCAGAGAGTCATCATTTCGCATGCGAACATTTACGTGAAAAAAGGTAATTAATATTTCATCTGTATGAATATTCAAGTTCTGAATATTGATTATTATTTATACCCCCCCCCCCCCATGAAAAGAAATTATATGGAAACATTTTCATATAGGATTTCATTCAGGAAAAAGCCCATGATCAATTTGAAGATTAAAAAATTTTATTACATAATTCAAAAGGAGAACTTGAAGGTGAAACCTTATTCAGCTTTTCCTGTGTTTGATAATATATAATCTGCATATCTCGAAACCTATCTATCCCGTGGTGCATATAAGTGAAGTGCGGAGTAGAAATCATTGAATACGAATGCCTTTTCTTGTATACATTGTTTTTTTGGTTTTTCTTAAAAAAATGATTAGCAGATTAGCAGAATTCAGAATATTGAAGAATTTTAGAATATTTTAAGAATTCAGGGAATTTCGAATATTCCATAAATTGATACATTCTAGGAATTGAGATTGGAATTGGGAAATTCAGCATATTCAAGAAATTCATAAAAATTCAGAATATTCAAGAAAAATGAATATCACGAGTTTAGGTGATTTAAAGAATTTAAAGAATTTAGGACATTCCGAATATTCCAGAAATTCAGGCAAATCAATTTTAATTTTTTGTATTACCCGAATTCTGTAACTCTTAAAAATAAATTCAAATTAATGAATTTATGGAATTCATTAATGCTCTGAATCCCCCGAATTTCTTAAATATCCTAAATTTCGTATTCAAGAATTTCAGGAATTCCGAATATTGAAAGGAATTTAGAATATTTAAGATGCAATGGTAAAAAACTACGGGGCAATTCAGGAAGTCAAGGAATGCAGAGATTTGTTAGAATTCAAGGAATTCAGCATATTCATGACATTGTAGGATTTCAGGGAATTAAGAGAATTCAGTAATTCAGATAATTTTGATAATTTTATAGCATTAAGAGAATTTAAGAACAGGAAATTGTTGTACAATAACGGGCCATCAGAAAAGTGGGTTATGTGCAGTTAATCTTGATTTGGAACTTAAATTCATCGAGGAAAATATGTTTCTTACACCTGGTGCACTTGGGAATTGTTGTACAATAACGGACCATGTGAAACGTGGGTTATGTGCACTAGGGTGGTCGAAAAAACGCTTTTCGAACAAGGAAAATGCGTCATTTTTTTTCGAAATTTGAATATTAACACATGCCGCCGTGCACATCAAAATCCCATGTAATTAAGATGGGGAAATTTTGAACTTTGGAAAAATTGAACTCTTGTTCCAGGGTTTCATTAAAACGTGTCAAGTTTTTTTTTATAAATTTAAGAGGAGTGTCCACGTAATAAAACCATACTAATAACTTTTATTTCCAACCCACCGCAGCGCACCACATATAACCCAAAACTCAAAAAAATACATTTTTACGCATTATTGTTATTTTTTAGCAATTTCCGTTGTCTTTTTCATACAAATAATTTGCCACGACTTCTTAAAAAATTTTTAATCGCTTTAACAATCTACATTACTTGAACAATTATTTATTCCCAAAAAAATGTCAAAAATAATCATATTTTCTGATTGAAATTTAATTATTTGTCATGTTTTGGAGAAGTACATTTTCCTAAAAACTTTATGTAATTATTTAAGTAATTTGTCGAATAATTACATAATTTTGATACGTTTCTTCTAATATTGATTAAATCTCTATTTGTTTAAACAATATTTATTTGTTCCTATTATACATAGAAAAATACGTCATTACAATATTGAACCAAGAAAACATCGTTACGAATAGAAGCTCTAAAATATTTTCCTGATAAAAGAAAATATTGTTTTACTTCAAAAAAATTTACTACATTCAAGGAACCTCATTTTCTTCGTTTAAGTCCATTTTTTTGAGACAAGACAAATTTTCTTGCATAATAAAAGTATTGCATCGTTCGTATTCGTACCGATATTTTCTTGATTAAATGCTATTTTTTTCCACCTACGGAAATATTACAGGTGATTTGATTACTATTCTTCTAACAGGATACAAAACAAAAATAGCTTTCTTATAGTTATATTGGGAAATTATTTATTAAAAGTAGAAATTTTTTCATAACAAAATTCTGATATGCAAGTATAAGCTGAAACAATTATATCAGTAATAAATCAAACTTTATCCATTTCTGATTTAAATATTAAATTCATCGGCTACATATTTTTCCAGAAGATACAAGCGAGTAATAAGTTTCTGGAAACTTAAAAAAAATTGAAAATGCAATAAAAATGGCTAAAGTACAACCATATAGGTCATATTGTAAAATAAACATCGGACAGTGGTCACATAAAACTTGCTCGTCAAGTAAATAAAAATAGAATATCAATATGTTTTTGTACATAATTAGTGCAGAGAAACTACATATGAAGTAATATAAACATATTTTAAAGCTGTAATTGCTAAGTTAACCAACAAAAAAAACTTGCAGCTTTCGCAAAAGTATACAAAAATAAAATCATTTCGTGAGCGATCCAAAGAAATATTTAAGTCCAGAATTTATTGACGGAATATTCTGCAGAAAAATTGAGAAGAAATTCGTTTATTTTATCAATGCTTATCACAGATTAATTCTTGTTGTTATTACTCATTTTGATAAATAGTTTACCCTTGTCAAACACTTTTCAAATGTTCGAAAACATCAAGAGCGCAGGCACTAAACTATTCTCAATTCCCCGCGCAGCTCGAACCTATTACTTTGGGAACACTTTTAGACAAATTCCCTGCAACCATCTGATTGGTCGATAAACCTACTCTGCAAATCTGCTACTCTGCTAATATTTATCCATGGGACTGCACCCTCTCACTGCAAAACTAGCAAATATGCGGAACCTTGACTGTTGCGAATTTAAGCTTAAATTTGAATTCAGAAAACTTAAAAATATTTAGAGCACAAACCCTTTACCAATCAAATTAATGTCAAGGCACTTCAAACTAATAATTGTTTCATTCTTATTTAGAAATCAAAATTACAATTTTTTACTTACAAATTAAACTTTTTTTAAATGGAACAATAAGAATTGTAACGTACACAGTTTAAATTTCGTAATCTAAAATTTTAATTATTTAAATATTTCCCAAACAATTCCATTTCAAATGTTGTAATGTTGAATCTCTGATTTATGACTGACCAATTCCACTCTAAATCAGGCAAAATATACAAAAAAGTGTAATATATGGTGCCAGAGTGACTTTTTATTAGATAAATCATTCTAGTGTGAAGATAAAGGGACACGTATTTCAGTCTAACCACAAATTTGCTTGTCACTACACACACACACGCACATATAAATATATATACATACTACACATCTCCTGAGTTACGTTCTTGGTAAACCGCTGCTTCACGTTAAATACAAATGATGTGTCAAAAATCGAAATATCACATTTTTCTCGGAAACAACGAAATGTAAAAAAGAATGTTCACATAAAAGTTTACTCATCTATATTTGTTATGCAAAAATTCCTTTTGCTCGCTTGGGATCAGAAAGTGTTTACAAATATTGAAAGAAATTAATAAAAACGTGAGCCTTTCCTATTAATCTTCTTTTTATGTATTCAACCGTCGTGGAAGAAAAGTATAGGGGAGTATGGACATCAATGGTTTGCTGCAGACATAGGGTATTGGAAATTATTTGAATAACAATTTGAGTTAATTGACTTGAAGATTTATATGAAGTTTGCCGCAAACGAATAATGTTTTCTGTAAAAGGGGTAGAAGGATTCTTTGCGAGACAAATGGAAATCCGCATAACATGAAACTTTCGAGGAAATTCCATTTGTTTCAAGAGACATTCTTTTGACATAGATTGATATAGATTCTTTAAAAGTTAAATAAATGAATGAATATAAATATTTTGCTTATAAGTTTCATTTGGTCCTATTTTGCTAATATCTTCGTAAAAACTAATTTTTTATATATTTATATATTCTATATACTCAACGAAGTGAAGTTAGCTAATGGTTGAAGTTGATAATACCTAACTCGTAACAAGTATTTAATAATAATCATAACATTTCGATAGTGATTTCTAAGTAAAATTAAGACTTATTTTAAAAACCACTTATTCTTATGTTTTTCATCTTTCACGGAACGTATTCTGATGTGAGTATTAAATTTGTTATTTTATAACATTTTTACATAAACCCACTAGTCTAAATACTTTTTGTTTTTGGAAATAAAAGCATAATTACTTTCTTACCAAAAAGTTAAATTTAGGTAATGAATTACGAAGAATTAAAGCATAGTAATACTTTTAATATTACTTGGATATGAGTGCACTCATAGTCACTCTCTCCTATAGAAAATTTTCTGAAAAGGCTCACCTTGTTTATTTATTCGCATATTTGCTCATAGTTTTTGCTTATATAGGGAAGACATCTAATCAGTTTTATGAGGTCTTGACCATATTTAAGGCTGGACAGAGGTTTCTTTTTAAAATATAATTTGTCACTTTCTCTCTTAAACAATGCTATATACATTCTGACATCTATCAAATTTTTTTTTTTTTAAATCAATTGAAGCTTTGGAAATCAGCTCGCTTAGTTCCGCTTTCCGAAACTTCAATTAAAATAGCAGAAATTTCTACTCCGAACAAAAAAATCCGAATAATTTTGGTCAATTTTTAAGAGTAAGCAGTTTATCTTTCAATAATTATAATACGTGGAAAAAGAATTTTTGATCAAACTGTGAAATGCTTGTTCGTTTATTTTTACTACAGAATAATATATTTAAATACCAAATCATTCTGATACCTCTGCATAATTTGAAATGGAATTCGTCAAATGCTTCTTTCTAATGAACTGTCAAATATTGTTAATTATTACGAAATCGTTATTTTTAGGGTTTCTTTACCCCGCGCAGAAACCCTTATAGTTTCGTCCAGGTGTCCGTCCGTCGTAGTTTTTTTCCCAAGAAGGAAAATGAGGGGAAATTAAGAGTAGTAAAGAAGAAAGAAATTTAAGAAGAGGTCAAGAAAGCGAAGTGTGAAGTGAGGAGTGGGAATCTAGGGGAGGAGATGAAAGTACAGAAAAATAGGGGTGAAGCAAAGGTAAACGTATAAGAGGGGGAGGTTGAAAACACCGATAAAACGATATTCTGAAAGTAAGAGCGTCATATTCCTACAGACATATTCTAACCAAAGGAAGAAAATATTCTTAAAATGAGAATATTATTGGGGAAGAAGAAATGCGCAAAGGAAAATGCACTTTGCTCTGTTTCATAATTTCCTTTAATATTTCGTGCAACGTGCTTTCAGATCAGACCCGCTTTTTTGTAATTTTGGGTATTGAGAGTTTCGCTTTAAAGAAAAGTGGTAAGTACAACATACAAATAATTATATATGTTTCATCATATAGACAAGAATATATATTCTTAAGGTAAGAGGGCCTCTATCTGACATTAAAAATATATTCTTGGCGCCTATTTAAGTTGAAAATATTCTTTAACTTAGTGGGAAATTCTTGAAATTAGAATATCGTTTTTTTAGTGGAAAGTTAATTATCGTCTTAATAGGCTATGAAACTTATGACAGTTTTTTTAAAATTAGACTATTTTAAATTGAATGTTTAAAAATTGAATATTTGAAACTAATTTATTTATTTAATATTATTTTGCAGTTATTTTAGAACTGGAAATAGTTGATCAAGTTCCTATCAAATGCTTACATTTATTTAATCACTAAGACTTTCGCATTGAAAAAGGTTCAATTTTTAAAGCTAATATCTGGAAATTGTTTAATTCTTAACATATTCAGAATTGTCTCCTAAAATCAAAAATTTTTCGATTTCTAATATTTGAAATACATTTTAATTTTTATTTAATAATTTATATTTACAGTTAATCGACACTTAAAAGAAAGATAAAATGGAACCTATTTTAAATTGCTGTATAATAATATGAAATTCTTGATATATAAAATGACTGGCTAGATCTTTCTTCTTAAAATATGTAAAATTCCCGGTCAACTAAATAAATTTAATGTAATTATCTGTTTTTTTCCCGTCTCAAGAAATTTTCGGTCTATTTTTAAAAACCTGAAATAAATTATAGAAAAAATGTCAAACTATTGCGATCAAGATACGAGTGAAATTATCTTGATACCGGACCCACTGAATTTAAATTAACTATTTAAGATTCAGCGGTTGTACTTACCTCATAAGAAATCACCTGGTACCACACAAGAAGGCCCATGACATGTTACTTTCTATTGATTTGCCAAAAATGAATTTGATAGCAAAAAAACACACCACGTTTACAAATTACAAATCTGCGATATGTACAAACAAAAAAAATCAATTACAACTCTAATTATTATAAGAAAAGAATAATTAAGACTTTGTTAATTAGTTCTCTTGGTATTTATTAGTAATTAGTTCTACATGCACATTCAGGAGTGAAATATATATATATATATATATATTCCAAATTGAATCGATTTTGCATTCGTAGGTATATTTTCATTCAGGCGAGCATAATGTAAAACGCAATTTCTGTTTCAATTTAAGTTAAGGGATGTTACACATGTACAGCCAAGGTCAAAATTACCCGACCGTTTTTAATGATTTTTGCTTTAAGTCCAATTACTTGAATATCTGTATTTTTCTTTCCATTTTAGACATTCAATAAAAAAGAAATGAATATAATTTTAAAGAATCATTTATGGAATAAAAGAAGTTACTCTTGACTAAAATCGAATGAAAATTACGGCTTCGTCCAAAATGAAAGAGAAAAAACTAATATGCAAATAACAATGTTTTAGATAAACAATTATGAACTGAGCTAATTTTGATTTATGACATCGAAAAGGGGTCTCAAATTTAAAATTAGTCATTGAAAGCAATAAACATTATAGGTGGTTTAATTAACTTTGGCTTCTTTTTATGTCATAATTTGATTTTATTTGATTTCATTAAGCGATAACATAATGGCATACGGCTTAACCCTAAATTAAAATGTCTATTTTTTCAAAAAAAATACGCAAGCATAGATCTTTTAATTTATGTTGTAATGGGTGAGTTCCTAATTTGTATTCAGGTTTTAATTTCTATTTAAAAATTGTATATAAATGTTTAAATATAACACTCTTTAAAGGAAAAACACAATTAAAAAATAAGTATGAATATGATAGGCACCAAAACATTACTATGAAAATGTCCAATATAGAAGACGAAGTGCTAGTTTGGATAAGAAGCGAGGTGGAGACTACTTGGCAAAAAGGCACAACAGATACTAGCGGTTATATGGAATGGACCATATAGTCCAGGCAATATGCATTTTTTCAAAAGTTAAAGTACAGCCTCGATTTCACGTTTAAAATCTGTTTAAATACTGGTGTTGAACATAACTTCGCGTTATACACCTGTGATTCTTCCGGCAGCATTGTTTAAATAATTCAAATATATCTGAAAAATCGTTTTTTCACTATGGCTTGTCTGGATATCATTAGGAAGAATCAGTATTTCACATATTTATAACTCTTAAAAATCCTCGTCGAATGAGATGTCACGCGTTAAAATTGGCGAATTCACTAATTAGTTATTAACAAACAACCATTAAAAAACGCTATTTTTGCAATAATTTTTTTTGTATCGTGCTAAATAAATAAAACATGTTAAATTATTGCAAACTGTTCGCTGTGATGATACAAATATCCATGATTTTTTTCGATCCGAAATTTTTGACAGTTTATGCATAATCGGTTTTTGACAAAAAAACGGCTAGATAAAAAATATTATAAAGACATGAAAAAACGTCGTACAAGTTTCTGCAACATATGATTCAATTTCTTAAGGCTTGCACTATCAACATACTCGATCAAAAATCGTCATTTCTATTTATTATTTATTGAAAAATGCATTTGTTTATTGCACAATTTTATACGTGCGTCTAAAATTCAATAACTTCCCCGAATTTCTTCATAGCGATTTGTAACACTTACCTTCATATTGCTGCTTCTTTTCTTTACAATTTAAACACAAAATGGGCTCGCTAGCTCCATTAGGAGCAAAGTTAGCTTTTTTTCAAAAAATTGCAACGCCTTAAGTTATAAACATGGAGAAACCGGACTTTTTTAATTTATAGTTAAAGAGTCAAGCTTTATTATCCATTAAAATTTTATTATAATCAACTTATGTTCAATAAAATTTACATCATTATCATTATTTACAGTACTTATCAGAAAAGCCGTCGAGGCTCACAAATAGAAAATAAGAATTTTTTATTTGAAATTATTATTATTTTTTTTTTAGAATTTCTTCGTCGGCACAATGCGACATTCGTCGCACAATGCGACAATCAATGGAGTGCTACATTTTTTTAAGACTCGTTTATGTTTTACTCCACAACATTTATTTTAAAGATTCCCTGCTATTAACAATTTGCCATAAGTTAAACATAAGTTGATGAAAAATTTACAGCGTTGTCCAAAAAATTAAGTAAATGTATAATCGATGCAGGAGCATGTCCATTGCTAATATTTTTACACGCAAAATACAAAAAAAATTATTGAAAAAAAGCGTTTTTTAATGGTTTTTTGTTAATAACTAATTAGTGAATTCGCCAATTTTAACGCGCGACGTCTCATTCGACGAGGATTTTTAAGTTATAAATATGTGAAATAGCGATTCTTCCTAATAATATCCAGTCAAGCCAGAGTGAAAAAACGATTTTTCAGATATATTTGAACTATTTAAACAATGTTGTTGGAAGAATCACGGGTGGATAACGCGAGGTTTTATTCAACACCATTATTCAAACCTATTTTGAACGTGAAATCGAGGCTGTACTTTAGTCGAAAAAATACATTAGGCTGAAGCCAGATAGCCTGGACTAATAGGTGACACTAAATTTGTTTGGATCGAGGAAAGAAAAATTATACAGATTTCAGAACGTGTTCAACTAGGGAATTCCATGCAGTGACATGGAATACAGCTGGAAGCAGCAACATCGTGAAGACCTCGGACTTTTGGAGTAGACACGATCTTGTCATATTTCAAGAAACGTGGCAGGTGGAACGCTGATGGAAAGACTTCAGAAGCAGGATGGACTCTGACTACATTTGGTATGCTAAAGCAGCAGTGAGAGAAAATACCAAAAGTAGGGCTAAAGAGGGGCACTTATTAGGAATAAGAAAAGATTGGTGTACAGAAGCAAGTGTGAGGGAGTAAGAATATGGCCTGATTTAATGACGAGTCAAACTCCGGGTGAGTAGCAAAAATATAAAAATAGTATCGTTATACAGTAATGTCGGGGCAAAAAGTGTAAACAGGGCTATAAAGTTCATTATAGAGTAGGAGCAGAAAAACGGAGAACATTTAATTATCGTAGGAGACTGGAATGCGAGAGTAGGAGAAAAGCAGTGTGAGGATGAAGAATGTAGGGAACTCAATTTAGAAGACGATTGTGTGATAGATAAAAATTTTTTAAGATGTAGAAAGTTGGAAGGTAAAGTGTTGAATTCTGAAGGAAGAACATTGTTGAGTCTTTGTGGAAAATATGGACATGTAATTTTGAATGGTACAATCAGAGAAGACATAGAGGTGAAATGGACTCATAGTGCAAAAACCAGAGATCGGTTTTAGATTATGCAATTTACATGGAGGGGGGAATGTCTGGTAAAATAAGTCAAAGGGAGGTTAGAATAGAATCGGACCATTTTCCACTAACTTTTAGCGTGAATGTAGAGGAAGGGTAAAATCAAGTGGTACATCCAGAAGTCCTGGGGGGGGGGGGGGAAAGGGAAATGCTGACTTTGAATCCGGAGAAAGAAATTCAATATGAGAACGAAATGGGGAAACCATGGGAAGAAGTAAATAAGGTGCAAGGATTGCAGGAAAGATGGGATAGGCTTACATCATGTATCTGAGAAGCGGCGAAGAGAGTAGGAATTACTATTAAAGTTGGTAAAAGTAAAAAATAAAAAAATAAGGGGAGTGAAAAAGAGTTTGGCGAAGAGTAAGCTAAACTGAGGAAAAAAGTTTAGGTAAGTCTAAAAAAGTATTCGAAAAGTGAAACACGCGGGCATAAGATTAGGCTACAGGAAAAAAGAGAAAACTCATAAGAATAGTTAGAAAGATTGATTAAAGAAAAGGGAAAAGGGCAGCGCTCCTAGACAATGTAGAAAAAAGTACGGATATGAGTAGCTTCTGGAAAGCAATAAGAGGATTCAGACATAAGAGAAAACAGAGAAAAGGTGCTGATTAGAAATAACCAAAATATGGGTAGAGATAATCAGGAAAATTACAAAGAAAGCGAGCATGAAAATATGGGAAAATCACAGCCTGATACTAAAAGAGCAAAAGAAACTGTGCAGGATATGCTGAATAACGAAACAACATTAAAAGAGATAGTGAAAAGTATTAAGAGAATGAAAAGTGGCAGGGCTCCAGTAGAGGGTGGAATAATAGTAGAGTTTATTAAAGGAGTTCCATCAGTTTGGGGGGGAGGAATTAATCATATTATAAATGGCTTCTGGAATTTTGATCCGATAGGTAATGCTTGGGAAAAAGCAATAATATCACCAATATTCAAAGCGGGAGATGAGGAGGACACTGGGAATTCCAGAGGGGTTTCATTATTATTATTAGATGTAGGGTACAAAATTTTAGCATCAGTGATGGACGAGAGAATTAGGGAATGGTTGGAGAGTCATAGTTTGTATAAAGAGACACCGGTAGGCTTTAGAAAGATAAGTTCGACTAGAGATCATATCTTTGTGCTAAATTTATTAATTCACAATAAATTAAAAAAGAAAAGGGAAAAATTGTATGTCGCGTCCATATATTGGAAAAAGACATTCGAAACAGTAGATAGGGATCATCTTTTTAGTAAACTTAGTAGGATGGGTATTGGATGGAAAATGCTAGTAAGGATTAAAACAATACTCAGGGAAGCAGTTAATCAGGTGTTCACGGCAGGGGGAATGTCTGACAGCTTCAGGACAAGAATGGGGGATGCCCACTTAATCCCACTCTATTTAATATCTTCATTGATGATATAGACGAGATCTAGGAGATTGGAAACATCAGGGGAACAGTGATCGGTCAAACCAAAATTGTTGCCTTGAAATTCGCGGATGATTTAGCGATAGTGGCAGACTTTCCAGAGTACCTTAGAACAATGTTAAAGCGGAGTGAGGAGTATGTCAACCAGAACATGTTAGAAATTATAGTTCCGAAAACCAAAATTATGATTTTTAGAAAAAGGGTAGAAGGGGGAAACAGGAAAATTGGAGTATTGCAAGAGATCGAAGTGGTGGATAGTTTTAAGTATCTCTGTTTTTTAGTTTTCTGCAGGTGGAAACTACAAAAAGCATGTCAAGGTTATGGTAGGTAAGGTAAAAAAAAGTAATGCAGCATGGGTGGTTACAACTAGAAGGAAGAATTGGGGCACTGGTTAGGAGACTTTACTTAATGGATATTTTAGCGAAATCTGGAGGATTGTACGGTATTGAAATTTGGGGTCGGGAACAAATGTCAAATTTGGAGAGTACACAGGCTAGTTTTGTTAAAATGGCCATGGGGTTATAGAAATACTCCAGGTTATATTTTAAGAAAAAAGGTAGGGAACGGTATTCCAGAAATAGAGGCTAAAGACAGAGCTGGCAAATATTTCGCAGAAATATTGAAAATGAAAGAAAGTAGACTCTCCAATATGTATCTCTAAGAGGAATTAAGGTCGATAGGTAACAACAACTCCTCGCAATAGGGTAAAAGTTATAAAGAGGCTCTAACAGAGTTGCAGAAAGACATTGTCCTGAAGTGGGCACAGGAGGAGGGTAGGGATGATGATATTGTAAGGAACCGTCATAAAGAGATAAAACTAATGAGAAAATCAGAGTTAAGAGAAGATAACGCTAAAATTGAAAATGGGAGGAGGGTAGGAAATATAGGCTATGAAAATGTAGATTGCAGATTTTGTAGGGAAATGGAAGATAATAGGGAACATATGTGAGTGTGCGAAACAGCGAGATATGAAATCTATTAAAAACGGGTAGATGAAGCAGACGCATGGTTAAAAAAGGAGAGTCAAAATTGCATTGACAAATTATGGCAAACATTGAGCGAAAAGCGGATCCCTGGTCTTTACAGATATGCAAGGGAATACGAATTGAAAGCCAAGTAAAATATTGTGATTAAGTAGCATTATTATTAAAGTGATATTTTGTTTCCTAGCGTATTTAACCGTTTTTAACAATATATCTTTGTTATTTCATACTTTTCAGTGCATAATATACATACGTGCAGAAAAAGTATTAGTGCTTTCAATTTGTTATTTATATGTATTTATTTTATCATTACTATTATAATTTATCATTATATATATGAATTTAAAAAATCCATAATTAATTTCAAGGACCCTTTAACAAAAATGCTACCATTTAGAATTTTATTTTTTCTACCCTTCAGGTTGAAAGGGGAGTTCTGAATATGAGATATAATTTGTATTTTCTTTTTTTACACAATGAAAATAAAAGTTTATAGAAGTGGGACATTATATTCACTTTTCACATAATGAATAGAAAGGCTACTGGGAAAATGGTAAGGATATGGCTGTATTTTCACTTTTCACGTAATTAAAAGAAAAGCCAATGAAAATGGGATATGGTTACATTTTGACTTTTCACATGATAAAGAAGGAAGACTACTGAAATAGAGTTAAAGGTGTCTTAGAAGTCGTTAAGTAGTTCAGGAGTAACAAAACTTTGAAAAGCAATATTCAAAGTTAATAAAATTGTTGTTATTTAAATTCTCATAACAATTTCGGTTAAGCGTTTATCCCTTTCCACCAAAGAATTTAAATTCTAATCTATATGCCAATTATGGTTCACGCGTAATTTAATTTTTCTGTTACGCCTTATAAATAATATCGCACTTCTAGGTATAAATACTTGAGAGATCCCACGGGAAAGGTGCAAATGAACAGTAATCAGAGGAAGTCAGCCTTGGAGAAACCTATTAATTCTGATTTAGACACTTCAAAAATGTGTGCAATTTTCACTCAAATTTTTTTGTATGTACTTTGCTTCCTAATAAACGAATATCTTTAATTTTCGACTTTCACTTTTTAAAATATTTTTCCCTTAATGATTTTAATCACCGTATATGCGAGGACATAGAGTTTTATCCGAGTTTTTTGTATTGTGATATTTAAATTATTATAAATCAATCACTCTTTGCAATAATTTTAATACTAATAAATATACTTTTCTCTCAATTTTATATGCTACATCAATATTTAATTTTTATAAAATCATCCATTTTCGAGGATAGTGTTAAAGAAAATAATGCAAAATTATTTCATTTCATTTTAGTAAAAAACTTCTATTTTTTAATCAATTTTTACATCATTTTTTTTAACTCAACAAATAACAGGCTTTAGAAAAAAGTAAAACATTTCACATTCTTCATAAAAATAGTTGAAGGACATCGTATTCATTTATAGCGAGTGTCCTAAAGACGTTTCAGTGGAACGAATTCGGTATTTCTATGGTAAATATTTTTCACACGACTATGCTGACGCATTTTTTAGCTGGATGAGCAAATATTCGCTGTTAATAAAATATTTAGTACTTCTCGGATGAACACCTTAACACCGATTTAATTCAAAAGTCTCTTAGCAATAACAGCCATATGATTTTTAATCTTTTTCGTGCATTACTACTTTATTTACAGTAAGTAATATTTAAAAAAAACTGATGACTGACAAAATATCAAAAAACGTCTTACTTTTGTTACAGATTAACTTCAGTAGACTTTCTTCCATGTATAAGACTGATATTTCTTTGTAAAATTTGAGAGATTTTAAATTTTGAGTTTAGCCAATTTTTTAATTTGTGAAAACAAGAATTTTTTATAAATTACAGTGAAGTAATGCTATATAGTTTGGAGAATATGAACACTAATATCCAGCTAACGTTACGAAAATATCAGATTGCGTGATTTTTTGTTTCCTTTAAAAGACTATATTTTTATACCATTCTGAAAGAAATAATTTATTCCTGTTGTAATAATTCATTTTTTTTAATTGTTTAAGGGTGATTCTCAAAAATTCGGCCACTTTGGGGAGTGTAACTTCTAAGAAAAAAAGTAGTTCAGAATGACTAAAATTTTTTCTAATCTTATAGTAATAAATGTCAGTAAACGGAAAATATGTTGGAAATGGCTCACATATTCCGAACGTGGTGAAATCGTGCATTGCACATAAACATTTATTATTAATAAACAATAATATGTATAATAATATGAATTCTAGAAACAAAGTCACGAGTAATAGTATGATATAGTCAAGTTTCATTAATTGCTTTACTATCGAAAAACATAATTACATAATAGCAAAATTGTTATAAACTTAAGCTCAAATAAATGTCTGCCATTCTATATTTTATTTGTTTGATGCTTTCCTTATTGTTTCTTTACATTGACAACATTAGACTTAGTAGTTTGAGAACTGTTCTTCGTTCGAATTGTCTTTTTTTCTGTTTTGCCAGTCGTTTTTTAGATCGTGAATTAGCTTTAATGAATTAACAAAGAAAAATATTTTGATTTATACCTCTATTGTAGCTGAGAAATTAAAATGAGTGTTTTTTAATATGATTTTTTAAAAATAATTATATTCCTAGATATCAGACTGTATATAATAATAATAAAAATAACTATTTTTATTTCTCAATTACAATTGATTATCACACTGCACCGTCAGATATTTAAAGTGCCAGGAATGCTAGTCTATACATTTCCAAATAACGCACGATATGAAATATGTCAAGAAAACAAAAATATTGCTTTTTGAATGCCCTACAAAATTATCATAAAAACTTTTTGAATTTTCTTGAAAAATCAAAAATTAAAATTTGTACAGCATAACAAATAATGGAAAATCCAAAAATTCCACTTTTGCGGTCAAACTATGCAAAATAGGTCAAAGATCACTTTTTGATAGGATGCGTAGTTTTCGCTTTAACTGTGAAAAACATCATTAACAGTCAAAAAAATCTACGGGCTGCGTAGGCTCTGTATCTCTCTGTATCTCTGTATGTATGTACGTCTGTATGTACGTATGTACGTATGCACGTGTGCAAGATAACTTTAAAAAAAGTTAATCTATTAGATTGGCCTATGGCGCACTCTTTTATTGTTCTGAACTAAAGGTCAAGTTTGTTATCGATCCATTTTGGATACCAATTCAAAAATTCAGCGCATTTTGGATATTTTTAGGAACACTTTTTTTCAAAATGCAAAAATTATCTGTACGGATGTTCATAGTATTCAAAAATACAAACAATTTCTCCTAGTGCCTTTTTTCACAAGACCAAAAATTACCAGAGTTATAGCATTTACAAAATTTCAGAAAACGCGAAAAGGACCATTTTAAACCAAATAACGCACTATATGAAAAATAGGCAAGAGATTTTTCTTGAAAAAAAAAGAAAATTCAAATTTCGATCGCATAAAAAATAATAGAAAATCCACAAAGTACCTTTTTTTAATTATAAAAGTTTTTTTAAGAATGCGCGTTGCGTTAAAGACATGAAAAGAAAGGACAACTTTGAAATTGTCTGTAATAATCGATAATACAAGAATTGAACTTAAAAAATGTATTTTTTATGGTAATATTCATACTAATAATATAATTTAGGTTGCAGAGAGATAAATAAAGGTAATATTAGTTTCATGTTGCGAAAATCCGAGAAAACTGATGTTGGGGACACGGGACCGACAGGACATTTGTGATAGTTTTTTTATTTTTAGGTACAATAAGGGATAATGAAGATTATTATCAAAATGAGGCTGAAAGTTCTTCATGCTGAGCTCTTATTATAAGAATTTGTTGCATTGTCCATCTCTTCATTATCATTGATGTCAGAGTTTGATCCGAAAATAACCGCCTTTTTAAGAATCACCCTCAATATGTTGTGTGTATATGTATAATGTTGCTAATAAGGATCATTAAATTGATTTGACGACATGTGAATGACAACTGAATAAGGACCATGTGAAGTTAGCACTTTGTCACATTTAAAATAAAGCATTCAAAGTTTCAATTTCAAATGTAGAGCGGCGCCACCGCGCGTGTGGAGCAGATGCTGCGTCACATTCGGGTGAGCGGATGCTTCAAACGTGCGTCGAAATTCTCTCCCGCGTGTGGGACAAAATTTGCCCCATAAGAGGGAAAGCATTCGGCCAGCTGCACCCAGCGCAGGTCACTTCGGAAGTGAATCTGCGGTATTGATTTTTAAATGAATATTAAATTTACATAAAATAGTACGTTTGTTTCGAAAAAAATAATGTATGAAATGGGCATGTCTATGAAAGTTGTCGTGTGTCACTAACGCTCTATTGCTATAGAATTGGATTTTTTCATATTAATCTTATCAATATTAATCTGAACTTGGTGGCCGCTTGACAGGAAATTTTTCGGTGATCGCGAATTTTCTAAGTTTTTAATGGTAAAAAATTGATTACCATAATATTCAACCACTTTCTTAAACAATAATTTTGTTTTTGAAGATTCATAATTTTTGTGAAAAAGTCATCCCTTTGGTTAAAAATTAATTTTTTATATGTAAATTTAACTATTCCAGTCGAAAATGCAATCATTTGGTTCAAAATTAACTTTTTTGTTAAAAATTTCTATTGTTCAGTTGAAAATTCATCTTTTTTGGTGTAAATTCATATTTTCGGGTTGAAAATTCAAGTGTTTTGTGAAAAAGTCGTGTTTTGGCTTGCAGGTTCAGGAATTTGGGTAAAAGTGTTTTCTTTCCTGACTAAATGATATTTTATTTGTTGAAAATTCGTTTTTTTTTGGCTGGAAAATCCATCATTTTTTTTAAATTCCTCTCTTTGGTTGAAAAGTTGACTATTTTGTTGGCAATCATTTTTAGACGAAAATTTAAGCGTTTTGGTTGAACATTTGTCTATATGGAAAGAAAGTTCGTTCTTTTGCATTTAAGATTTATCTTTTTCTGGTTGAGAATTCAACTGTCTCCTAAAAAATTCAATTACATTGAATTTTTTTAATTCAATTCTGAAATTCTTTTATTCCGCTTACAAAAAATGTCGTGTCGAAAATATTACAAGATTAAAATTATGGTTTTTAAATACTAATGCTCAGGGAAAATTCAGGGAATTTTTAATATGAAGTTTTTCGGCCACCCGCGTTTGTTTATATCAATTAATGTAACGTGACGCAAGCACACTTTATCCGCTTTTTCTTGGAAGTGCCCAAATAGTTATCGCTTAACGACCTGTATTTTTTAATTACTTTTGAATGAAATCTTTCCAAAAAGCTTGTCCCTTGGATTGAAAAATTTACATTAATATTTGACGTTAGTATTACATCGTAAAAGATTGGTAAAATACGAAATAATTTTTTTTTAATTGTAAAAATATTAATATTGAGGGTACATTTCTAAATTGAATGTAATATTATTAGTTTTTCATTAATCAATAATAAATATAAGTATGCAAAATTTTAATTAGAAAAGATTCTTTTTGAGATTTCATTCATTAATATTATATAGATAATTATAACGCGTTGATTGAGTAGACTGTATTTCAACAAAGCCTATTATCGTTCTTATGGACAATTTTAAAAATCTTACAAAAATTGACAACCAAAAACAAAATGGGCCTTTTTTGTGAACGTAGTTAGTAATTTCAAACTGAAATTAATATTTTTATTTATTAAAGCAATATGTGAATTATATTTTTCATCACGGTAGTTTTACCAAAAATTTTATACAAAAATTTTTTTATATAAAAAATTAGCGAACGGTTTTCGAGAAGTCAGTACGTCAGTTCGTGGGTGCGCCGTTATCCTGCAAAGTTGGCGCGCTGCTCGCTCAACACGTTCGTGCAACGGCTACACCGTTGCGGGGCAAAATCTCGCCCACAACGAGAGAGCAAGTCACAAGTCGAAAGCAAGCCGACCTCCTAGCGTTTGGCACAGCCTTTCCACGTAATGGAGAGCCGCTTACCCAAAATTCTTTCCGTGTATTGAGTTGTAATTCTTTTGTCTTCATTTACAGATCACTATATAAAAAGCATAATTGGGAACTGTCAGAAAAAGATTAGCGCAATACAAAGAGGTGTTAAAGGTCAAAATTGAAAGTTATTGGGTGGAAGTTATTCTATTTTTTTAAACTGATATTTCCCCCCTTTAAAAACCCCATTTTAATTTGAAAAGTCTGTGGCACGGTTTAACAGTGGCTATTTGAAAAAGAGATCTAGAGATCTTTAGACGAATCTTTTTTAAAAAATACACGCTGTCTTTAGCAAGGTGTTATGTTTTATACAAATCAAATTTACAAGGAATCTGTGTTATCATAGGAGATGGTAACGGCCAATCAGTGTAGATATCTATCACTAACCGTGAATATGGAAATGAACATTATCGATCTAAGTTAACTCCACAAATAAGAGAAAATATTAACGTCTTTTAGACTAGATGGAGTTATGAATTACAAATTTTAAAATCAAAATCTTTCTGAAGATCTTGCTTTCAGAAAAATCTTAATCAAAAAATTTTTTATTCAGGGGAATCGATCAGCAAAAGTTGAATTTTGGGACCGCCCTAATTTTCATGTTACAGGAAACGTATCAAGTAAGAGAAGCAAATAGTCAAGGGGCTAATTAAATACCCAAAAATATAAATAATAATATCAAGATTAATATTTAATCATTCACAAATTAAATGATTCCATAACATTAGGTGACTACCTATTGAAATGATTATTAAGAACGAGAGAAAATACAATTAATACTATTATTATAAAAAAATGAGGAAGCCCATTTTTCTCTCAGACTTAAGATGGTTACAAATTTTTGTAATGCAATAAAGTAATCTGATAAGAGCTGTATGCCTAATTTGACAAAATAGGCAATGCCTATTTTTTTATCCCGCCATATACGGGCTCTGTTACAGCCAAATGCATGATAAGGAGGACATACAGCTGAAGGTGGGATACTATTATTTATTTATTTCAATTTTTTCATCAGCCACGGACTGAGTCAAATGCCTAGTGAGATGAAGTTGTTATAAATTACTTTAATCCGATGTTTGAAATATTTTGCGATAATGTTATAGAGGGTACAAAATGAAGAGCATGGTGTACTTTGTAATTCGTCTTTTACGGCCGTTATGATTACGCAACGTCTGCGAACGTTGGAGGAACAGTCACCTCTGGATGCTTCCTTAAAGCTACACTCTGTCACTCCATTGGTTTTTATTCGCCTGCTTCCTGATTGCCTAGGTAGTTCCTTACCATCCGATAGGTATTTAATAAAACCGCCTTCTGAGCTGCTGCCAGTACCCTAATGAGTCCTAAATATTCAAGATGTTTAGTGCATCTTGAGTGTACAATTATCTGAAGCCAAAATCACAATAGGATAAATAAATGCATTTTTTACCTTTCTTCCATATCTTCATTACTTCATGCCTTAACTCGCTATAGTTATGGATCTTGATTGCATAAGTTGCCTATAAATTCTGGTTAAGTGGATAAGCCATTTCGATGATGTAGACCTTTTTTCTCATGCAACACAAGATTGGTTCGAATGGTTCGGACATAATGATCCGTCTAGATAGTAACATCCCAATATAAGATGTAATCCTTGTCTTCGAACACGGACACTGGAATGTATCTATTTAAAATTTATTTATTTCCACGAGCTCTATTGTGACGAGATATTTACTGCCCCGCGAGTTTTCATAACATCCTTTTTGTTCTTCTGCAAGGATGTCATTCTCGGGGCAGTCAGAATATACCTTATTTGCAATTATAGTTTTAAGACATTTGTAAATGGGCTCACTACCCTATTTTCTTTGAATGACAAAAAAAATAATCTTAACCAAATTTAAACGAAATCGGTTAATATAAACATGTAACCGAAAGCACTCAAACTTTCTCATGCAATTAACACGGGGAAAAATACCGTAAATTTGCAAATCCACTTAATATTCGTATATTACATTGGAACCCTTTGGCTCTTCACAATTATAATCTCTAGACTATTTTCAAGCAACATACGAACACGATTTTTTTTAATTTACAAAATGGCGATCCCTAAATTTGAACAAAAATTACAATTTCCACAATTAATAACAAAATCCTGTCAAATTCTTACAAGAGACAGATTTATTTATTATAAAGCACGTGAAGACATTTAATATTCACACTTTAAAAAGAATTTAAAATAGCTACCCAAATTTTGTGTTTCAAACTCAGGTGAAAACTATTCAGGTGTCAATTAAAAGATTACAATATTGTAAAAAAAATATATTTCGTGCTGATGCAAGAAAGTAAAAATTGGGAAAAAATCAAAACGGCACCTAATGAGTTCCTAAAGAGCTTCAAATTTGGAAGAAAAATCCATTTTATTGTTAACAAATGTATGGTTGAAAGTAGATCTCAAAGTTTTCACTAAAGCAAAAAGGGCCCATTATTAATATTTTCAAAATGTTACATAATTTTGAAAAATTGAAACAAAATATGAAATACATTTTCAGAAAGGATTTAGTGATTCTTAACAATGAAAATATTTATTAAATTTTTAAAGGTTGGCTAATAAAATAAAAAGTAATAACATCAACATTTCTGACTATTTGGTGTAAAGTTTTCAAATTTCACCAAGAAAAAAATCCCAGTATGCTGTAGCTATATGACCCATTCAAGCAAGTGCTTTTGAGAATCAGTATACACTTTCCAACAATACAATTGCGTTTTCTTTCAAATTCGAAGATCTTTGGACCAAAAGCATTGAAAATACAAGTTTTTGAGTATTTTATAAGGTGCCATTTTAAATTTAAAAAAATTTAACTCATACATTACGAAATATGTTTTTTTACAATAATGTAGCGTTTTAACTGACAACTGAAAAGTTGTCATCGAGAAACAAAGAAATAATGAGTTTGAAAAACGAAATTGGGGCAAGCATCTTTAATTTTTTCAACATTTTGAATTTTTGATTGCGATTGCATGCATTCTAATAAATAAATCTGTCTTCGTAAGCATTTGACGAGATTTTGTTATTAATTGTACAAATTGAATTTTTGTTCAAATTCAGGGATCTGCCATTTTGCAAATTTTGAAAAAAAATTTCGCGTATATTTATTTTTTCAATATAGTCTAAAGATCATAATTGTACAGAGTCAGAGGATTCCCATGAAATATAAAATAATTAACTGCATTTTAAATTTTACAGTGCTTTTCTCCATGCTAATTGCATGAGAAACTTTGGGCCAGATCTTAATTTTTTGGTAATTCAAACAAAACAAGGGGGTGAAACCAAAGAAATTCGAAAAAAAATAATCCACCAAGAGTAAAGAAGGTCCACCCTAATGTAAGCAAATCTGGGTGTACTTCTACCAGATATTGTTTACCATGTCTGGACCTGGAGCTTTTCAGTTACTTGGCCTTTTCAAAACTGGTGAAACATTTAAATCTATGATGTTAGTCAGCTCTGTATTAGGATCATTGCTTGCTCTTTCTTTCAAAAGTTAAAACCACGCAGAGTCTAAATTGCTTCTGTTCCTGGTTCCCTAAACACTCGACCAGTAGTTAATAATGTCTTCCAATTCAGGGACTTCGGTGTTTTGCTGACTGTTTTGCTCTACGCTCAGTTCACGATAAAACCATCTTTCATCTGCCTAAAGGTTCGATTTTTCTGCCTTCTTACACAACTTTTTTTGTACCGACACAGTCTGGCAGTAAGAGCATCCACTCTTTGCCGAAGGGGGTCTATAATCTCATCCAATCCTGCTGGCGTCAATGTCTCGATGTATCGAGTGTAAATGATTTTAGTAACATGGTTTATTAGCTCTCTGTAGTTCTATTTCCTTTTTTATATTGAGTTAATCGACCTAATTTGCACCTTACTTTGTTGCATCCATATCCATATCCAGCCTGTATTAGTAAGCCTAGTTCTGCAGCCCAACATTCTCGCGGTTGCCACAGCTGCACAATACTAATTAGTGTTGCTTTCAAATGCATAGGCAAAACTTCGCTATTCAGGTGTTCGATTAGTGCAAGCGGATTCTTTTTTTATGCACATCTTGAACATGGAATGCCTTTGTGTTCGTTCTACATGCCTGCACTTTCGCAAAGCACGGCTAAAATATCTTTCAAAGTTTATCAATAGAAAGCTGCTGTTTCATTTCTATTTTGATTGCAGCTATTTCAAGAGCCGAAACCAGTCTGTTTACAGATATTGTGCATTTTTGGTCTGCTAGATTCTGCTCATTTATTTTGGTGGCTAGCTCTAGGTACTGAAGTAAGAAAAGTCGATAGTGTTCTCTCCTCAAACATTGACGAATTTTCTCTGTCAAAAAATAAACGCGCATAAAATCTCCTTCCATGTGGTATGCCCATTGTAATCGTTTTCTCGTTACTGAACCTCTGCTTCTGCCTCTGGGTGAATTAGGCCATCTGCCTGTGGAAGATGATGGAGTTATTAGATCATCAACGCGTTGAGTAAAATGATCTATTGCCACTGCTTCATCCCGTGATGTAGCCTCCTCTAATTGATGTTCAATATCGACGTTTTTCCATGCCAAATCAACTCTGAAGTTATATCCTTTTTCGCTTTTGGTTTCATACTTCGAACGTTCATAATAGAGATGCACCAATTACTGTTGTCCATTTGCTCTTCGTTCTTTGTCTGTCTGACATGGGAAACCCTCTCAGCGGCAATGCTACATTCTACCTAGGTGTCCATGTCATAAAAATAAAGCTCATAAAAAGACCTTCTTAAGATGCAGGAACTACTTCGGTAGGTATTGTTATTATAAGGCTGCTCCGGTATATATCATCAGCCACGGACGCATTCTTGTTATACAATTAAGTAGATCAGTTCAATTAAAAAATAAAGGCAATTTGGTTTCTAGTCAGTTTATACAAGACTCTAGATCAGTCTAAACAACCAAGAAAAATTTCGGTAGTCCAGATAGTTAAGATAAGATTGTACATCAATCATACCAAAAGATGTAAGAAAGTTTGGTAGTTCAGTCAGTTGAGACAAGATTTATACATTAGTCCAACCAACCGAGGCAGGTCACTTCGGTAGTCCAGCCAGTTAAGACAAAACTATGGATCAATCTAAACAAAAAAGGCACACTTTGGTAGTCCAGCCAGTTAAGACAAGACTAATAGATCAGTCCAACTATTATAAGAAAGACACTTTGGTAGTCCAGACAGTAAAGATAAGATTATAGATCAGTCATACCAAAAGAGGCAAGACATTTTGGTAGTCCAGTTAGTTAATACAAGACTTATAGATCAGTCCAACCAACAAAGGTCACTTCGGTAGTCCAGTCAGTGGAGACAAAACTATAGATCAATATAAACAATAAAGGAACGCTATGGTAGTCCAGCCAGTTAAGACAAGAGTGATAGCTTAGTCCAATTAACATAAGCAGGACACTCTGGTAGTTCAGGCAGTTAAGACAATTTTTGATTCTTAAATCATCGAGAAGTTTTAATTTTGATAAGTAAAGACAAGATTATAGATCAGTCATACCAAAAGAAGCAAGAAATTTTTGCAGCCCAGTCAGTTAAGGCAAGACTTACAGATCAGTTCAACTAACAAAGGCAAGACACTTTAGTAGTCCAGCCAGTTAATACAATACTTATAGATCAGTCCAACCAAGAAAGGCAGTACACTTTAGTAGTAGTGTAAACAGTTAAGACAAGACTAAAGATCAGTCTAAACAACAAAGACACACTTTGCTAGTCCAACTAGTTGAGACAAGACTGTAGATCAGTCATGCCATAACAGACAAGACATTTTGGTAGTGCAGCCAGTTAAAACAAGACATATAAATCAGTTAAACTAATAAAGGCAGAACACTTTGGTAGTCCACCCAGTTAAGACAAGACTGATAGATCAGTACAACAAGACAAGATTATAGATCAGTCTAAACAACAAACACACTTTGGTAGTCCAGATAGTTGAGACAAGACTGTAGATCAGTCATACAAAAGAGACAAGAAACTTTTGTAGTCCAACCCGTTAGGACAAGACTTATAAATCAGTCCAACGAACAAAAGCAAGACGGTATGCGTGCCTACGCTGGGCTATATTAAAAAAATCTAAAATAATTGTACAATTGATATTACACAACCACGCAGTTATCATATGCATTTACTTGGAACAGTGAAAAAGGGTTCTTTGTAATGACGCGACAATATATTAGCACAGTATACAGTAAAAGAAAAACCCTAAACAGACAAGGGGATAAGGACGTTACACATGCGGTAAAAACCGGCAAGCGTATCTTAGGTCTTCGAATATTACTACACGTATAAAACTGGAGCCAAAAAACTCACTTTTAAGTGAGCTCAGGTATTTAAATTTGCAAGACTGTCTCATTTTCTTGCCTTTATTAACTAGGTTTAGCCTTTATTTTGTATAAGCTACTGAACTGGATTGCTTCATTGACTTGTTTACGTTGCCAGAGCAGCTTCATGATTTCGTCTATTATAGCCAGGACTGCGCCGTTTCGTTGCCCTTATTATCCAAACTGGTCTTACCAGTTTTCAGTATAATAAGTGATTTTGCTGATCAAATTTTATTAGAATATCTGCAACTAATCTTTAAGTTTCCAACGGCATTCCAGTTCAACTCCACCTATTTCGGAAACTTTTGATTTCTTGGACTGGCGCCCTTTGGAATTTTTTTATGAGGAGGCTTTGAACTATATTACATTGTACTTTCAGCCAATTTGACCGAGAACGGATTGTAATTTGAAGTGTAAGAGATGTTTAGTCAAATTGTCGTTCCGATTTATGACCAGGCTGAAAGTTTTTTAAGCTCGATTGTCTATTTTGAGTTTAGAGTTTTCAAACAAAACTTTACCTTGTTACACCATTAAGCCGTTTCCCTTTCGGGGTAGGCGTGACTCACTCGGTGGGGAAGGGATTAGTGTGAGGAAGGGGTTATAAAATTTTTAGATTGATCTAAAATTCTCGTGTTATTTATTTAAATAACATGAGTTATTCATTGTTCGAGTTCGTTCCGTACCACTGCTCCAACCCAGGCTGCTGAGCAATCTCTCTTGCAATCCACACAAGTGAAGATCCTGAAAAAGTCGTCATGTGAGGTTCCCCACTTGGGTCCATTATTATCCACGGTCTTTTGTTTCAGGCATCATTTACTCTACTGACACTCTTTTTATGAACTATTTTCCGCCATACTTTTCTGTCCTGGCATACTTCTCTAGCTTCT
>JAAAKG020178761.1:0-26297 GCA_010014905.2 Druon quercuslanigerum
AAGAATAAAAGAAAAACAGAACATTTTAAAAAGGACAAAGCCTATTTAAAAAAAGAAAAAAAAACGGCATTAAAAACTCATTTTTCCAAGTGTTTTTCCCCAATTCGCAAATTTTTATTTTTTCAAATTCTCCCCCCCCCCCCCCCCCGTAAACCACTGGAGCTCCGGCGAAGCATCTCTCAACACCTCAGCTCGAACCCTTCCGCCGCCCCTGTCTGTTATTGTAACTACAGTCTCCACCCTAGATGCTTTGAGACACTCTTTTAGTGAATTATTAGGAGATGACGCAATATGGCGCGACAACTGCAATGTAGAACACGATGCGATAAAAGATTTAATTCAGAAAGTCTCTGTCACTGAGGTTAGGGATACAATTTAGAAGTCAAAAAACATTAAGGCTGCTGTGTAGTCCGTATGTTTAACGTTTACATCATAAAAATAACATTGGAAATGAGCAAATTCAGTTTATGAAAAAATAACAGGTGTTGCTAAAATGTTAAATAGCAAAAGTTTTTTTTAAGAATGCGCTTTTTTTTAACGAGACAATTAAACTAGGTCTGTTTGAATACAAAAACATGTTATGAGTTGTAATAATATATGTTTGTGGAAATTATATACAATTTCAGGGACAAACTCGAGTGCGAAGCAGGAGGAACGTAATGAGAATATGTTCTTTAAAGCCGAAGGAGCTTTAAAAAAAGAGAATTCACAATCACCAAATTACTGTTATCGATACTTTATAACCTTTAGTTTTAAAAAGTCTGTGCACAAGTGTGGGGAATATAAAAAGATCGAGCGTGAAGCGTTTGAACCAACAGCTGCCTGCATTAGGCGCGCTCAAAATAACGAGCAAATGGTTTTTAAAACAATACTTGCCATTAAATAATATATATTTTTTAATTAGGGTATAGTTGGCAATTCATTCTCGGCGATGTAAGAAAGTTGCCAAAAAAAGATAATTTGTTAGATAAACCATTTTAATATGTTAAAAATCGTGTTTACCCACAAAAATATTTTCTATTTTATAAATATTATTATTAATAGTTTCAGCGTGATATTTATATAAATATTAGGGTACCCGATGTGTGTTTTTAAATTTTGCAAATGTTATCCCCGTAGTTTTTTTCTTTTGGGAAAAAATACTATCATAAATGTTGTTTTATTTACAAAAACTTGTGTATATGTTCCAATAGGCCATTTCAGGTCTAAAAATTAATTTTTTTAGTTTTCAATTAGAAGAAAATGCAAATTTAAGGCTAGACATTTTGTCAACCTTAAAAAGAATTTGTTATTTATCAAGGAATAATCTCTAAATATTATTAAACAGACAAAAAAGTTTAAAATATTATCAGTATCGAATATCTTCTAAACATTTCTTTTCCTGGAACTTAAAATGCAGATGATTTCTTCTCCAATATAAAGAGATTATTCTCCATAAGGAAAAAAAAAAATATTTATACCTGGGGACCGAAAAAAAGTCTGGAACTTCGAAATATACCAAAAATACAGATTTTTTATACTGTAAAGATTCCTATTGTACTTTTAAATGTATTTTTACGTATAATTTATCTGAAACTTTGTGTATTTCGATATTCAGGATTTTTTCTGTGCATATTATTCCAATAAAGAAATGTCTCATTTCAGACCATTAACTGTAATGCTAATAGAAATAAGTTTTTTGTTACATAAGATTTATGGCTTAAATTTATATTCTTTTTAAACTGATTAACTTAGAAAATTGATTTTAAGATGTAAAACTGCTTGGTGCAACCTTTAAATATTTTTTTTTTAGTAAAAGAAAATTTATGGCAGTATTTTTTCCAAAAAGGAACTAATTCTGAAGACAACGTTTGCAAAATTTAAAATCATACATTTTTTGGGGTACCCTAATAAGTATAATTTAATATTTCTTACCAAGATTTATTATAATTTATGCTTTAAATGTTTAAAACAGAGATGCACTCGTAAATTTTCTTAAAATGAAATTAAAAGCAGTTCAGAATTGAGCACCTGAAATGTTTTTCATATTAAAAATATTTAATTTTTGTTGATCGAAGAAAGAATTATTTTAATCCTAAATAGTTAAGTTTAAAACTAGCCAAATAAACATTTGTAAATTTTGTATTGATAAGATTTAAAAAAAAAAGGAGTGTGCTCAACCCTCCCATCATATAGATTTAAAATTCAATTGACTCAATTTTGAACGTTTGACTTTAAATTATTTAAGTTAGAACATTTAACTTTGCTGTTGATCAATTTTAAAAATTCAATTTTTTTTATTATTTATCTTTATATGTTTCACTTAAAAGTTTTAATATTCTAATACTTACTTGGATAAAAACTTCTATGTTTTATTAATTTATGGAAAAAATTTTTTAGATCTAAATGGAAAAAAATTAATCAATAACGTTTTAAATAGGGAATTTAAACAGTGGAAACGCAGGGGAATATGAGAAAGACTGAAAATCGACAAATTTAGGATTTTAACCAAAAATTTCAATTGGGAAATAACTTGAATTTAATTTCTTTATTTGAATGCTGTATCTAGCGTTTCGTTGATTTTAATTCATTTTTTCATTAGAGTTAATCAATTTTGATATCTTTAGGTTTGACTTCAGTATAAGTCCTCCGTATCGTCAGAATAAAAAATTCTCAATTTTTTCGCAACGACTTATGCATTATTAAAGCCTGTTGCTTATTATTTTAATTTTTTAATTTGTGAATAATTTTGTATTTTCTAAATTATTTCAGGACCATATTCTCACCTGTTTCGAGGAACATTTGAACAGAATTATATCGCACATGCTGTGGCTTATGCAGCCTGCTTAAAAGATTGGCCTTCACATTGTGATGAAGCGTACAGCAGATACTACTACGAAATAGCACAATCATCAGGATTCACAGTACCATCGAATACGATTTTTGTAATTTTCAGTACTTTAGTAATTTCTAGGTTCATTTAGGACAATTTTTCAAAAAGTGATATGTTTTTTCTGATATTTGATGGTCGAATTTCGGAAGAAAAAATCATCTTTAAATGATGTGTTATAGGTATAATTGTTTTTTACAGGGATGATTGATGAATGTTGTTACTCGTAGCAGAAAACCGTGTACAGAAGTATTTATATAATAATTTATGAATTTGAGACGACTTCAATCAATGTCTTCTTGGCAAATTTATGGGCCAGGTGTAATCTTTTTCTTTTAACAATAGACATTTCTGGAAGAGTTCGGATGGTTTAAATCTTAAAAGGAAAAAAAAGAGATAAATTTTCTGGACTGCAGAATAATTTATTAATGAATGACTCGAAAAATGTTTGATTTGGTTTGGATCTTATTGTTAAAAAACATCGTTGCTACAAAAAAGTGCGCTCAAATATAAGTATGAAATGTGGTAATTCTCAATTTTGTATGCAGTACTGGGCATTCATTTTGGATGGGTGATCCATTTTTCGTTTCAACTTCCAACACGCGTATCTTCGTAAATAATTGTCGAAATTTTTTTTAAACGGCATTGGAAAGTAGTCCTTAAGAGCTTCATTTTTGACTGACTAAATATTTTTGAACTTGTTTTTCAAAGTACTGGGCCTTTGGACAATTTAAAAAAAATTTACGTTCATTCATTTTTGTTCAATCACTTGCAGTTTTTTGAATAATGAGGTTAGAAAAAAGTTAGAAAAAATGCCATATGCAACTATTTAAACAAAAAATGTATTTCGTGTTATCGTGTAGTTATATTTAAAGAAAGTCACAGGTTCGTTTCTCCAATTTTAGAGTCGAACGGGCGATATTCCAATGATTGAGTTGAATTTTAAAAAAAATTGTTGGATATGGCATTTTTTAAGCCCTTTCAAAATCTGCTTTTCGATTTTTTCGAACTTCATTATTCATAAAACTGCAAGTGATTTAACATAAATAAATAAACGGAATTTTTTTAAATTGTCCAAAGGCCCTGTACTTTTGAAAGCAAGTTAAAAAAATATTCAGCCAATCAGAAATAAAGCTCTTACCGACTACTTTCCAATGCCGTTTTCAAAATTTTTTCACGAAAATTATATTTTTTTTATATACCCATCCCAAATTAATGGCCGGTACAGTACGTAATTGTGAAATTCGCCAACTTTGCCAGCAGTATTACAATAATCTGTTCTGCATTAAAACTATGATGCAGTTATACAGTATCAAAAGGACGTAGTATTTTAATAACAATTTTGTAGATAAAATTTTAATTACAGGGAAATTTTTGAATGGTTAATACAAATGTAGCATGTATTTTGTTAGCTAATTATTGAGTGTCTGTCGATAATTGTAGAAAATTGAATAAATATTGTTCAATTTTCTCATAATCCTAAAACCTAATTTTTAATACCTTATTTATAAAATATTTTCTGAACTCAGTTCTAATTCATTCTTTTTTAAGTTCATTTTGTTTTTTCTTTGTTTTCATCTGTATAGTGAAATTTAACTGACAATCAGTCTTATTTGAAATATGATTAGTCTTAAATTAAAACGGAAATTTCCGTCAAGTTTCACATTGACTTCCAGTACAGCAAAAGTTACTGAGAATTTAGGAAAATCGAATTATTAATTGAATGTCAGTGACTTTTTATAGTAAATAAGTTCTCTTATTACACATTCATACGTGGAGAGTTTGTATACAGTAGATTTTTAATTTAGAAATATTAAAAATATATTTCTGTCAACAGGTGCTGTCAAATGAATGTGTCGGTTTCAAGCTTATTTAATTATATATTTTGCACGATATATATTGGCTCAGAAAAGCTACTCAATGCATTATAATTAAAATCTGTATCAACAGAAATTTTTATCATATAGCATTGAATAGCTTTTTTCACTTTCCATTCATTTATTTATCATAATATATCTTGTAAAAAATAAATAATTAAACAAACATAAAGCAATCACGTTCATTTGACATAATTCCATAGTAGTGATGGGATGCTAAAAAATGAAAATAATTCTTTTAAGTTCATATAATTACTTATATTTTACAGAGTTCACTTTCATTGCAGTATTTCTTCTTATCTGAAATTAAAAATGAATTTTGATTCTCCAAAGTCCATATTGCATTTTCAATAAAATAGTTCATGTTAAACCAAGGAAAAATAATTTTTCATCCAAAAACGACGAATTATTAACAAAACACTTAAATTTACGACCAAAAATGGTGGCGAAGAAAATAGTGGATTTTTCAACAAAATAATTAAAAATTGTAAACTAGTTGCATTTTTAACCTATAAAAATGTAGTTTTTACCAAATGGTCAAATTTCAAAAAAAAAAGATAAATATTAAACCGAAAACAGTAGCGTTTCAAACCAAATAACATAATTTTAATCTACGATGATTATGTTCCTACCAAAACAGAAATCTAAAAAAAATACTTATATTTTCTTCCTAGAAAGTATAATTTTTCACTTGTAAAGTATGTCTTTTCAACAAAAAATTTAATAGTTAAATTATTAGATAAAAAATAATACTTTAACTAGAAAAAAAACGAATCTTCAAAAAAATAATTAGATTTTCAACCAAATATGTTCATCTTAAAAAAATAATGAATTTTTATTAAAGGTTTAATCAGAAAAGATGAATTTTAACCAAATAGTTTAATTTTCTAATAATTTTCTTAAAAGATAAATGTTATATAAAAAAATACGGATTTTCAACAAAATTGTTGAATTTTGGAGTCCAAAAATTCGAATTTTTTTACAAAACACTTAAGTTTTAAACGAAAAGATACGATTTTTCATCAAAAAGTTAATTTTTTACCAAAAAGTTGAATTTTCAGCAAATAATATTCAGTGAAAAAGTTCATTTTCAACGAAATAGTTTAATTTTATACCAAATTTTTTAATTTTTAAGCAAAAAGACAATTTTCTTACAAAACATTCGTTTTTGCAATAAAAAAATAAATTTATAAACAAATAGTGTAATTTCCAACTAAAATAATAAATATACATTTATAGTATGTTGTGGTATTGGCCAGGTGATATTAATGAAATAAATTCATCTTAAATTTTTTTTCTACTGGCCAATTTATTTAAATTTTTATTTCAAACCAAAGAGATTTTAATTTTAAACCAAAAACATTTTAATTAAACCAAAAAAAGTCAAATTTTCAAAAAGATAGTTAAAATCTCAATCAAATAAGATACAAATTTTAAATAAAAAATATGATATAACTAGATTAGATTAGATAGTTAAAATGATTTATTCTAAACCATGAAAAAATAAACTGGAACAAAATAGTCGGATTTTTAACCAATGAGATGAATTTTCAGCTGGAATGATGAGTCCTCAACAGGAAATATTTCTTAAACAGAGTTCAATACTCTACCAAAGTTAAAATATTAATCAAAATTTTTTTAACCAAGAAGATTAGTTTTCTACCAAAAAGGTAAATTCTTTATAAAAACATGATTTTCAATCTAACAGTTAGATTTTCTAAAAAAGTAAAATTTAAACTAAAAGTTAACTAACTAAAAAACGTAAAATTGCAATCGTCTAGTTGAATTGTTAACTAAAACAATGATGAATTGTCAACAAAAATGGAACAGTTCAATTTCCAGATACAGATATTAATTATCAATAAAAAATTCAACGATTTTGCAAAAAAATAGTTGAATTTCAACCAAATAGTTTAATGTTATGCTCAATTTTTTAATTTTCAAGCAAAAAGACAATTTTCTTTTAAAAATTTGTTTTTGCAATAAAAAAGTAAATTCATAAACAAATAGTGTAATTTCCTGCTAAAATAATAAATATACATTTATAGTATGTTGTGGTTTTGGCTAGGTGATATTAATTAAATAAATTCATCTTAAATTTTTTTGTCCTCTGGCGAATTTATTTAAAATGATAATTCTTTAACAAAAGAAATTAATTTATGACATATTAGTTCACTTTCAAACCAAGTAGAACCTTTTTGGCCAAAAAGATGACTGACAAACAGAAATAAACTTTTATCAAAAAATAGTTGGATTTTATTAATTCAGTTTGCATGCGGATATAAGCGAAATCCCGAGTAAAAAGGGTCAATTGACAAGTTTTTTTAAAAACGGGAAAATAAGAATTATTTAAAAAAGGGGAATAGAGGAAATGCACTGAAAAAATGGTTAGTTAGTAAAAAATATTTAATTAGTAAGATTTGGTACTGCTATTTCATTAGTTGGTGCTGTTATTTTATTAGTTTGTACAACAATTACATTAGTTGCACTAACTATTCAGTTAGTACCAACAACTAAGTAAATGTTTATCCCAACTAACAAAATATCAGTACTATCTCTTACAAACTAAATAGTTGGCGTAACTAACCATTTTTTTCAGTGTGGTGAAGTCTAAAATGTGGAAGAGATTTAATTTATTTTTGATCAGAAAACGTTTAAACTAAACTAAGATTTTTTTAGTTTTTTTCCAGTTTTTTTTCAATGTGGTATGAAGTCTAAAATGTGCAAGAGATTTAATTTATTTGTTATCAGATAACGTTTAAAGTAAACTAAGTTCGTAACGTTAGCCCGCCCCCCCCCCCTAAATTGTTAACGTACTTACTGGACACTCTTGGGGGGGGGGGTACTATTTTCCGCTAAGTTAAAAACAATAAAAAATTAACTAGGAAAATTCTTTATAATCACTTAATATAGCTATATCTATTTTTCAGACTAGTAATAACCGTATTCTTTCGTATCTAGTTTTTTAAAAACAAAACTTGTTTTCTAGAGATAGCTATGCAATTTTATGTCATTTCAATAGTCGACCTACTTTCAAATAATATTTGGACAAAAAAATGTAAATTTAACAATGTTTTGCTTCTCTACATGCAATCTGACAGAACTTCTCACCCAATTGGTGTAAAAAAGGGTTATATTTCTAAATTAGGAACTCATATATACTTATTCAAATTTTTTTCTTAGTTTTATCTACTTTATCTAGACAAAGGATATTTCTATGCGTCAACATTTCCAGATCAATTTTGAAATGCGCACTTGAACATTTTTCCACTCTTTATTGAGGCCACTTACATTTGAAGGATTGGAAAACAATAAATAATCACAAAAGCAATAAAATAAAAATTATTTTATTATAAATAAGATAAATGAAGTTTTTCCATTTTTACAGAAAAAAACGCTTGAAAAATTACGTTTAAAGTACTAGGTGGATTTTTACGTAGACTGTTCCAAACTCCCACCCTCATTTACTCGTGAATTTCTAGCTGAATTTTAACAAGGGTCAATTGGATTTGTTGCAAATCACGTATCATTATAAAATAGCATATTTTTTATCATTTGTCTCCATTTCCGAGTAAAGTAAAAAAAAGTGAAGTCTGAAAATCATGGGGGAGGCTATCACTGGTTTTCCCACCCTGTACAAAACCGCGCTTCATGTTATTTGTAGTTTAAAAATATTTGGAAAAAAAGGAATTGGAACTAAAATTATTTGTCTAAGCAAATAGCTTACTTTCTTAGCCGTTTAGGTATTTAACATCTAGAAACCTTCTTTCGGTTAACTATATTTTCAACAAAAATTTGCAGTTTTAGAACCAAATATTTTTAAAGTATTAAAAATGAACTTTAATGTTAATTTAAACTATTATTCTATAATTTAGAAATGATCAAACATTAAGAACTGAATTAAAAGACCCCCCCCCCCAAAGTCTGGGTTTTTTCTGGGTTGAAAATTTAATTATTTTTATAAAAATTCAACAATTTTTTTATTTAGAATGTATTATTTTTTGTTAGAAATTCAACTGTATTAGTACAAATTCATCTGTTTGAGTGCAAGATTCAATAATTTTTGTAAAAAATGCAACTGTTGGTTAAAAAATTGTTTCTTGACTATAGAATGTTTCTGGGTTGAAAATTCAACTCTTTTTGAAAATTCATCTCTTTAGATAGAAATTTGATCAATTTTGGTTGAAAATTAAACTCTTTGGTTGAAAATTTACTTCTTTCAGTGTAAATTCAAAAATTTTATACAAAATTTATCATTTTTGTTTGAAAATTTAACTCTTTTGATTAAAAATTCATCTTTTTGGATAAATAATTCAAAAATATTGGTAAAAAAATCAATTATTGGTTGAAAATTCAATTAAAAAATTTTTCGTTACAACTTTCAATTAACGAATTTTCAATTAACGAAAATTCAACTCTTTTGGTAGAATTGTGAGCTTTCAAAAATGCAACTGTTTACTTGAACATTAATCTGTGTTGCTTTGGTTAAAATTTCGTATTTTTTAATACTTTTTTTAAACTGTTTTTTACTTAAAATAAATTTTTTTGGAAGGAGTATCAACTATTAAATCTTTCTTTGAATAGTAATTTTTTGTTTGTTAATTTAACTATTCGATTTTTAGTTCAAAATTTATCTGTTTTTGACTAAATTCAATTTTTATTGATCTAAGATTAATATATCTTTTAGGTGAAACATCAACTATTACATTTTTCGTCGAGAACTTATCTTTTTTGGTTGAAAATTCAACTGCTTGGTTAAAATGTGAACTAATCTGTTGAAAATTAAGTTTTTGATTAAAGATTCACCTCTTTATTTGAAAATTTAACTATTTTATTGAAAATTCGTATTTTTGTTGCAAAAAATTAATTACTTGACTGAAAATTGATCTATTGCAGTTTTCGTAGGAAATTTATATTTTTTAGTTGAAACATCGCCTTTTTTGTTTGGATGTTCATCTCTTTTTGTCAAAATTATTTGGTATATTATTGAATTATTTCGTTTAACTGCAATTTTAACTATTCCATTCTTGGTTAGAAAATATTTTTTTTAGTTGCAAGTTTAACTATTTGGTTGGAGATTCACGTAATTGATGAAAAATTGGACTTTTTCGCAAGAATTTAATCTTCTCTGTGGAAAATTCATCTTTTTACTAGAAAATTGACCTATTTGGTTAGAAATTCATCTATTTTGTTATAAATTTAATATTTTTACTAGATGTGTTAGAAATATACAGCGTTTGAAATTGAATTTAATATAGTACCCACATTTATTTTATTCAAAAGAATTTATTCCCCGATTCCGGTGTGAGAAATATCCTTATTTTCTCTGTTTTAAAAGCTATTTGGCCTTTGCAGTTTTTCGTTGAGCCCCACCTATCTCGAAAACTTTTGATTTTTTGGACTAGTACCCATTAGGAGTTTTTGATCAGGAGGCTTTGAACTATATTATATTGCAATTTCAGCCAATTTGACCTTTTTGTTTTAACCGTGAAAAATAACATTGACAATAAAAAAAATCAAATATTTGGAAAAACGCTGCAAGGTACGAGAACAAAGAAATTAAAAAAAGTTATGCATACAAATAAGATCTACAAATTTGTAATAAACTTTTGTTATAAGAATACATTCAAAATTTAAAAAAATAACTTTTTGGAAAAACGACACAAGCTACAATTACATTTTAATTAATACAATTTTTCGTCTAAATTATATCTACAAATTTTCTTCGAGTAACTTTACAATTTAAAACTTTCAAATTATGTCTTTTGGTTTGGATGGCGGAAAGATTGAGATACTAAAGATCAAATGTGATATTTTTCTGCCTCGCTCACGAATTGTATACCACTTTTTTTCTTTCAAAGCACCTGAAGATATTTATTTAAAATTACGTGTAAACACCGACATATTTTAAAATGATAAAAACGAGAAGGCACCAGTGTGGCCTCGTTTTGTTACTACACTTAGTTTATGAATTCTTTTATCTTATTATCATGAAGTTATTTTACAGTAGAAGATTTTTCATTAAATTTCGAAAAAATAGGTTGTAATAATTGTAAAATTTCTTGAATTTAATTTAAAAGCAAATTAAAATATATAAATATAAAATGAAATATAATGAATCCGAGGTCCAAAATAACTTGACCATTTTTTAATTTTTCTTTCAGAAAAATATGTCATTCGATTTTAAACAGACAAGCATAATCAATTGTGCGCGTGCAATTTTTTCATTTAGTGGAAAATACAGTTTTCAATAGAAAATAATAATTTATGATCAACATTTATTTTTTAATTTAATCTGCTTATTTTTTTAAGATTACACAAATCTAATTTTCCTAAAATTTTTGAAAAAAATCCAAAATATTTTTAAACACTTCAGATAATTAAAATTAAAATTTCAACAAAAAAGCTAATTTTCAACAAAATAGTAGAATTTTCGAACAAAAAATATGAATTCCCAATGAAAAATGTAAGACATAATTAAAATTTAAACCAAAAAAGATTTTAATTGTAAATAAAAAACAATTGAAATTATCAGAAAATACGAAATTTAAAAAACTACTTAAATTTTCAAGCAAAAAGGATTTCTTTCCTACCAGTTGTATTTTTACCCAACAAAAATGATTTTTTTACCAAATGAGACAAATTCTCTACAAAGTAGTTTTATCTTTTAATCCGAAAATATGTATTTTCAGCAAAAAATATAAGTTTTAACCAAAAATTTGAATTTGCAACGAACTAGATTAATTTTCTACCAAGAAGATTAATTTTCTACGAAAAAAGACGAATTTTTAACTTAATATTTCAAACTTTTTTGAAAATGCATAGCCTATTAAAAGTTCTATTTAAAAGTTGGTCTGCCTGAGAAGATGTTTAGTTCATATTTGGGTGGTAAGTTTCTCAAATTATAAGACTAACTTACCCCAAGTTTCAATTTCATAAAAATTGTTTACACAAATGATAAATATGTCTGAAAAATCAAGAATATAAATGATCTCGAAAATGGCTAATTCAATTTTGATGGTTTAAATATATGTTGTACAAGGTAGCACAGCAGGTCTAAAAAAATCAAGAGTCAATTCTGGAAAATAGAAAGAGGAAAAAATTTTTTTGGATTTAAAAAATAAATTTTCACTGAAAACTTACGCCTTCAGTAACAATATATATCTTGCCCAGAATAATGCCAATAGTGTTTCACAGTGAAAAAAAATATAAGACGAATTTACACTTTCAAACCAAACAACACTAATTCTTAACCAATAATTTATTAATATACTTCTTTTATTGAAAACAATGAACTGTCAAGTAAAAATATTAAAGGTTTTTTTAGTGAGTTTTATAACATAAGCCCATGTAATTAAAAAGAGCTCTACATGCAAACAAGTCAACGTCCGGTTCAAGATGTCTTGATTCGAAATTAGCTGCAAAGTTTTCTTTTGGACTATTATATAAAGCAAAACCCGATAAACTACGATCGTTACACCACTTCCAAATTTGTTTTTTAATTTTTCTTAATTTTTTACTACATGTACCTTTCTTTTGACTGAGACAGCTAATTGCCATTGCATTGTCAATTCTGAACAAAAAATTACAGCCTCGATAGTGCTTGTCAAAAAATTTTAGTCCCAGAAACTCTGATAACAGTTCTAAATAATTAATGTGATTGTCTTGATCATCTTTATTCCAAAAACCATTAACTCTCTTCTCACCACAACATGCAACCCAGCCTGATTCAGAAGCATCTGAAAATATCACTAGAAGATTTTGGACTATGTATTGGACTATCAACTGTGAAAATATTTGCTTTGCACCATTCTTAATTTTCGTTTAAGTTAGACTCAAGTTTCATTTTTGCTTCAAAATCGTCATCATTGCACCTGAAGACTTTTATGTTCTAAGTTTCTGAGTCTCACAATTCTAAGCTGTCTCATCACCCCTTGCGCACAGAAGACAGAGGAGGCTTTCTGCGAGCCCTATCTTACGTCTGTGATATCCGAGATTTCCATGTCCTGTAAACGTTTCTGCCAGGACTTTGACTTCGTTTCGTTCGCGTTATCGTCCGCGCAGCCTATAACGTCGTAGCCCTGACTCTTGAGCAGATCAAGCAGTTCATCAACTACCAAGAAACACAGCAGAAAGATAAAATGCCTTCCTGCGGATACCCTGAGACAACGGTTCAACATAAAGTGGTATCACCCTTAGTCGTTGTTAAGTTTCTGTTGAACCACATGCGTTAGGTCCAATCCACGATTGCAATAGGTATATTATGTGCAATTATGGCCGCCCTGATTACCTCTTTAGAAGTGAAGTTCAAGGCTCCTTCGATATTCGTAAGGTTTCAATCGCGAGGCCTTTCTGCTTTTGCTGTCCTTCGACTACGTTTACTGCTCCATTTAGGTCCTTCACTGTCGTGTGACCAGCCCTATACTTGTGTTGTTCCGTGTGAAGTGGCTTACTTGATAAGACTTTGTCGCGGAAATATCTATCCACAAGTCATTCCACTGATTGCATTACGAAATATGTGAGGATGATAGGACGGAAATCCTTAGGTGAAGTATAACCGATCCTGTCTGCTTTCGGAATGAAGACTACTCTCGTACCTCTCCATGCTGTCGAAACGTAACTCAAGCGCCAGGCTAGCTCTATCTGGTTAAAGAACTGTCAAGAGAAGTCCTGTATCAGGACGGTTTGTAACAACCCCACCATGGAAATTTTGGTTCTTGTGTTCGATAACTGAGTCAAAATAAATAGTGATTTCACGTGGTAGTTGGATTAATTATTTTCTCACGGTAAAAGTTCTGAATTATCTAAGAAAGCAATAAACTTAGAAGGTACTCACGCAAGTGCTTTAGTCATTATATAAAAAAGTAATGTACACTCGAACTCCAAAGACGCAGGCCTAGTACGAACGCGCGCACGCCGAATGCAAGGCAGAGCGCACTCGTGCGTGCTTAACTCTCGAATTGAGCGCGGGTAGAGGGAAAAAATTCCGCTCGCTGATTTGGAGTCAGGAAGCTAGTTTCTGTGGAACGCTTACAACTTAAAACTTGTGTGTAATTTACATTTAATCTTAGGTGATTCTGTGATTTGGTTTAAACTTATTATAGAGAATATTGTACATTTGTGTGATTTTTTTTAACGTTACACTTCCACCATTGAACTTGTAGACTTTTTTTCATTTTAACACTCAGAGGTATTTTCTTTCACTTTTGTTTTTATATGGATAACTCAAAATCACTAATACCTTCTCATGGGTTGAAGCCTTTGCGTCCGTAGTTGTACCTTGGATAGGGGCATCTCGATAATTTTGATCTATTAAGTAATATGCTTCTACTGACAGAAGATGCTCTTAAAGTCGCCTTTAGCCTGTGGTAATGGTAATGGCTGTAGCGTATACTTTCCGTTCATTTGGTCCGCTAGGGAACGGAGAATAGCATCAGGCCATCAGCCATTAGGGTTGTGAATAAGGCGAGAGAGCGGCGGAAGGCAAGGTTGAGAAGAAATGTCTTTGAGGAACAGGAAGAGCTGGACGAGGGAGGCGATAGAGAAATATCAGAAGCAGTTGAGGAAGGAGAGTCGGTGGAAGAGAAAGTGACAGTGTGTATGCCAAAGAAGATATTTAGGAAGAAGAAGATTGGAGTGGTAAGGCCGTGGAGGAATAGAGAATGTAAAAAGATAAAAAGGAATGTGAAAAGAAAGTACAAAAAGTGGAAATAGGAAACTGGGAAAAGGGAGGAGTATGTATAAATCAGAAAGAATTTCAGATTGATGTGTGAGAATAAGGAACAGGTAAAGCAATAAGATAAACAGTAAAGAAGAAAGTGAGTTTTAAAAAAAATCGTTTCAGAGCTCAGATTCACGAAAGAGGAATGATGGAAATAGAAGAACGAGGGTGGCATCGGTGGATGCGTTGGATGACGAGGAGATAAAAACTCAAATAGGGAAGTTGAGAATGTTGAAGGCAGTAGGGCTGGACGGGATAGAGAACGGAGCGTGGCTTTTTAGTACACAAAAAGTTAGGGAGAGGTTGAAGGAGGTAGTGAAGAAAGTATGAAGGGGTGAGGGATTTCCAAGGGTGAAAAGAGGGCTTAATAGTGCCATTGTATAAGAAATCAGATAGGAATAGGAAGGGAGATTACAGAGGGATTACAGTTATGAATACGGCGAACAAAGTATACGCGATGGTGTTGGCGGAGAGGCGGCGGACGGATGTCGAGGCAAAATGAATATTGCTGGAGACGTAGGAGCACTATCGACGACATCTATGTTTTGCAGCACATGGTGGATAAAAAAATTGCGAAGAAAGGGGCAAAAGTGTACGCATTTTTTGTGGATTTAAAAGGCGCGTTCCCTTCGATGGACAGAAGAAGGTTGTAGGAGGAGATGGAGGAGGAGATAGAGGAAAGGGGAGTGGGGAGAGGCCTGATAGAGAGGGTAGGGGAGGTGTATGAGGAGT
The DNA here is from genome assembly GCA_010014905.2 of Druon quercuslanigerum. Lineage (NCBI taxonomy): Eukaryota > Metazoa > Arthropoda > Insecta > Hymenoptera > Cynipidae > Druon > Druon quercuslanigerum. Next base: position 15,200 of record JAAAKG020178761.1, read on the forward strand.
AAAAAGATAGAGTGAGAGGAGGGGAGGGAATTTTAAAGGGTTTCTGGATGGATAGGGGATTAAGTAAAGTGTGTTCAACTTATTTGGTTGAATTTTCACTGCTTTTATCCCTTTAATCACCTTGATTACGCATTATACATGTTTTATTTGTTATTAAACATCTATCTGAATGCAAATAAATAAGTTTTAAATTTTCGGATATTTGAACCTTCGCTTAAATGATTTTCGGATATCTCACCTATCGCTAAACTTATTTTTCGGTAAACTGAACCTTCGCAAAATGAGGCCTCTGGAAATTTGAACTTTCAGTAAAATGGACTTTCGGAAAAATGAATCTTCGCTTAAACTATTTTCGAATAATTTGACTTTCGTTGAAATAATTTTCGGTTAATTAATCATTAGGTAAATTAGTTTTCCTTAAAATAAATTTCGGTATCCTAATATTCGCTATTTTAATTTTCGGTCACTTGAACCATCGGAAAAATGACCAGCTGTCACCGCTCACTTGAACCGGATAACAATAATTTTGACCCTGATTTAGGAAAACATGAATATCTTTTAACTATAACCGGTCATAAATGTTGGTAAAAGTTTAAAAAACAATTGCAGTAATTTTAATTATAATTAATTATAATAATTAAAAGAATTATAATAATTATAATTCTCTATTATAAAATTATGAAATTTTCAGTTTTCGGTAGTAGGCAGTAAATGCTTTGAACAAGGCCTTATCCGTCTCCTTTATCTTTAAATTTGTATTTGCTGATCCGTAGGGAATAATATTCATGTTTAACAGACACCCGTTCTCAACAAACATTGAAATCTGCAAAATAAAAATACAATTTCGTATTCTTGAAATCTTATTAAAAATAGTTGTACAGTTTGAATAGCCTAATTTCAAATTGACTAACTGCGATTCTTTAAACAATTCGCATAATTTTTACATTTAACATTTTAAATATCTAACCTGTAAACAAGTTCATTCTGTCAATTTCTCGATCGTTTTTTCAATTAAATGCGAATCGAATTAATAGAGCCCAATAAGAAAATCAATATATTTTTTATTATGCTAATTTTTGTTGTTGGAATAGTCTACTGTTCTATTTTTTGTTGAGAATTAATATTTTATATTTAACAATTTTATTACGTTGAAAATGCAATTAGTTTTAAAATGCAACAATTATGTTAAGAGTAAGGTATAACTATAACTCTAACATGCTTTAGTTATTTTATCATTTTAGTTGAAAATTAATCTGTATTGGCAACCAACTAAAATATTTTCTTACAAATGCGTTCTTTTTTATCAAGAATTCTCTTCTTTAGCTGAAAATTCAATTACGAGGTTCAAAGTTCAACAACATTGTTAAAATCTAATTTTTGGGCAAAGACTCATAATTTAAAGTGAAAATTGATCCATTTTGGTAAAAAATTGAACTATATTGATAAAAATGCGTTCTCTTTAAGCTTAAATTATGTGTTTATCTACAAGTAAAATATTTATTCGTTAAAAATTTTATTATTCCATTTCTGGTTCAAAAATTACGTTTTCAAATTGAAAATTCAACTACTTGGTTGCTTTTTTAACTTTGGTTAAAAATGTAACTCTTTCATTTTTTTGATTAAAATTGATTATATTTGGTTGAAAATTCAACTATTATGTTAAATTTAAACTTCTTTGTTGACATTTGATTTTCGTCGTTAAATATTTATAACTTTAGTTAGAAATTAATCTCTTTTGATAACAAATTGAACTATTTTCTTAGAAATACATTCTTTTTATTTTCATTCAACTTTTATTTATCTAAAATTAAAATATTTGTTGCTTGAAACATAAACTATTAGGTTTTTGTTGACAATTATTTTTTCAGAGAATTTAAGGAATTTAGACATTTGAACGAAACGAGAGAATACTAGGAATTCAAATTATTCAGCCAATTCAAGGAATTCAGGAATTTTAAAGGAATTAAAACAAATGGAATTTGTTTACACAATTAAAAATTAATCAAACAATGTTGATAAATATTCCACTAAAGAAATATTAACACTTTTTTATAAAAAGTAATAAGAAAAATTATTTAAACAAGTTTCAGTTGCTTAAATAATTGAAACTTAATAAAGCATTGTTAATAAATATTCCACTAGACCAAAAGTAATAAGGTTTAAGAAAATAACGAATTTTCGTGAAAAAAAATTTAAACAAATTCCATTTGTCTAAACAGCAAAGAAATAATAACCCACGTTGATAAATATTCCACTAGACTAATATAAATAATTCTAAGTAAAAAATACGAGAACGCAATGTTTAAAAGGTCGATTTCATGAAGAATTGAAATTTTTGGTTTAAAAGTAGTTTTCAGGTACTCCTGGGGGTGTGTTCGGGGCGTAAAACCCATATGTCTGATACATGCAATTCTTCGTTTGATAATTCTTTCCCGCCACATTTTTCTACCAAATTATTCTAAAAACTAAAAAAAGCAATTTTTCTCCATGAATTTTGCATCAGAAACTTCAAGTAAAAACTGGCACCAGTTAGAATAAAATTTTTTTGAAAAATAGGGAATTTATTTTTTCGGATTTGGAATAAATTGGGAGTGGGAGGATCGTTGCCCTCTAGCATGAAACAAATTTTCCATGCATTTTTGGACCACCCTATAATCATCACATAGAGTACAGTGAAACTGTGATAAGAATTCTTAAAAAAATTGTCTAAATTTACTTTTTTAATCAGTACAGACGTCTCCATGCTCACTGGGAAACTAAAAGAAGAATAATAAAATTAAAGTGTTGAAAAGTACCATAAATTTAAAAAGATGTTTTTGTATATCTATAATAATTTAAAAGGCATATTTTCATAAAAATAGCCTTTAAAATATTTACAAACTAACTTTTGAAAAGGTAGTGCACTCCATTACATCAGGATTAAATAATTTTAACTGTTAAAAATTTTAAAACGTAATTATAATGGATCACCCTCATATATATCCTTGAGTAAGGATATAAGCCTGCACAGATGGACAATTGACATATTTGCAAGTGCACAGTTAGGCAAATTTCATGAGTGTAAGTGCACAGTTGGGCAAGTAAGATTTGTGCAAGTGCACAGACAGACAAGTCACATCTGTACACATGCACAGTTGGGCAAGTGACATATGTGCACGTGCACAGTTAGGTAAGTCACATATGTGCACGTGCACAGTTAGGTAAGTCACATATGTGCACGTGCACAGTTGGATAAGTAACATCTGTGCACGTCCAAATTTCGACTTATACATTTGTCATTTGGACAACTCTGCAGGTGCACATATGGTACTAGGACAACTGGCACGTTGAAATTTCGACGTGCACAAATGGGCTTCTGTCGTTTTGGACGTGCACAATTTGATGCGTTCAGTTGTCCATCCGGTCATCGACGTGCAGCGTTAGGCACATGTAAAGTTGCTACGTGCAAAGTTGTCCATCACCCGATAATATTCATATTCAAGTGATACCTGTTCTCAAAGTATTAAAAATGAACTCCAATCTTTATCTAAATTATTATTCTTTAGTTTATAATTAATCACAAAATTCACTGATTTATTGCAGACTTCAGAGTCTTTCCCTTATTAACATATTTTTGCCCTTTTTTCGTTTTTTTTTAAATGAGAAATGAATTAATAAAAACCAACAAGATTTTTTCTCATTAAATATTTTAGAAAATTACCGCTAATATATCCGGTCTTACGGTCGATATGAATTCAAATAAAATTTCCAAAACATATATTTAATTTCTAAAAGAAATCCTCGTCCTCAATGTGTCGACCAACACTAGGAGTCTTTTTTAATAAGAGTCGAGAAAACAAATCTATATATAAAAGGAACAAATCTTAAAGTAACATAACTTTTTGCATCATCAATAAAATACGAGTTTCACAAAAATAAAATAGTTATTGTCAACAATTAAAGGAACAGTGAAAGTCGCAAAAGGCAAAACGGACAATTTTGTTTTAAAAAAAACTTTCGGAAAAATTACAATCACGCGAATTGAAAATCAAAAACATCTCGTCATCATCAAGCATTGTTTCGATTCAAACATAAATAAACAAACAAAATTCTTTCGGCGGCCCATGACCGCTGTTACGCCACTGACGCTGTTCCCGCCAAGCGCGCTGATTGGCCGAAAGAAATATTGAATATCTGGCTTATTTTTGAGAATTTCGAAAAATGGCAAAGGACTGTTCTGCTCAAAATTTAAAAAGCAATGTCCTGATTTTTAGCGGTACGAGGTTTCTGGGACACCCTGTATATAAGAAATTACGTAATTTGTGATCCAAGGTGAAAAATATAATAATAATTCTTATATTTATTAAATAACAGCTTCTTTTAAAAGGTGAATTTTTAATCAAATGAATACATTTTTAAACATATAGATGACTTTTCAACCAAGGAGATTAATTTTCTACCAAAACATAAGATTTTTCAATAAAATAGATACATTTTTAACCAAATAGTTGAATTTTTAATCTTAAAGATTTATTTTTTACAATGGATGTGATATTAGTCCAAATTTTAATAGAATAATATTTTTCATATTTATTTCGCTACTGACAAATTTTATATTAATAATTGAATTTTTAGACTAAAAACATAAATTTAACCCGAAAATTTATTAGTTCATTTTTCACTAAAAAGAAAAAAAGAAAAATTTAAGCAATTTAAATGAGATTAAAATAAAATTTAAAATCATATTTAACGTTGAATCATCAAGTTTATGTGCAGGATTCCTGAAAATAAACTCAAGTATCTAATGACAAAATTTGGAAAACCACCATAAAATTTTCCTGTTGCAATTTTGAAAAAGATAAAACTTTTCCTAAAAAAGAGAAAAAATTATCTTTTTGGCAAAAATGAAGGCAAGAAGAATTTGAGCACGTAGAAACAGCAACGAAACCACGATGTTCTCTCCCTGATAGTGAGAAACTCTAATTTTAAATCATTTTTCTTTCTTCTTTTATTTTTGTCCAAAATAAGCAATTTTTTATTTTGTTTTTCAGGAAAATTATTATTTTTTTCCAAATTGCAATAGGAATATTATTATGGTGGTTCTCATAATTTGATAATTAGATTCTTGGTTTTATTTTCAGGAATTCTGCACATTCATTTAAGAGATTTAGTTTTGAATAAAGAACGAAATTTCCACAAAACAGTTCATTTCGTGTTTAGAAAATTACTTTTTAAATGAAAATTACAAATTTCTAACTAAAATTATAATTATTCAACAAAAAACTTGACTCTTAAGAAAGAAGTTCAGCTTCCAACCAAGGTGTTGAATTTTTAACATAAAAAAATTAGTTTTCATCCAAACATGTAATAGTTGAAATTTCAGAAAAAAAGTTTTAATTTATAATAAAAACAGTTTTATTTTTCCAAATAAAACGAATATTTTAACAAAATACTTGAATCCTTAACTAAAATGGATTAATTTTAAACCAAACAGTTGCCTTTTCAATACAGAAAGTTGATTTTCTATAAAAAAATCAATTTTCAAAAAAAAAAAAAAGAATAGTTAAATTTTCTACGGAATTGTTGAATCTTTAAGCCAAACATATGAATTATCTATAGAAAAATTTCAATTCTTACCAAAAGAGTCAATTTTTAACCGAAACAGATTGATGGTTTTTAACCAGGCTGTAACCAGGTTGTAATTTTAAAATAAAAGATGATATTTTTACAGAAATAGTTTCATTTTCAAACCATAAAGATGAATGTTGAACAAATTAGTTGAATTTTCACCCAAAACAAATTTGTGAGTCGAGGAAGAAAGAAATGTCAATTAAATTTTTAAATTTTCAAGCCAAAAAGACGATTTAAATAAAAGTCAAATTTTCAACCAAGAAATACAACTTTTGAACAAAAATGTTAAATTTTTGACGAAACAATTCAGTTTCAAAACAAAAAAGTCGAATTCCTAAACGAAAATTTGTTAATGGTCTTTTATACTGAAAACAATGAACTTTTAAAAAAAAATTGTTAAGATAGGTTTCTATTAACTAAATTCCCATTTAAATGGAAAACGAGGAAAATAAGGAAATAGTGGAAAGCCTGTGAAGCCTGCGATTAATAAATAGAAATATTGATCATTTACAGACCAAAAAATAACATTTTAAAATGTAAGTTTTGTATATATAATTCAATTCTTTTTATTCCCAAATATTCTGAAAAATTCTTTTTTTTTCGGAATATTCTTTACAATATAATATAAGAATGGGTACCAAAACATACTGAAAATTTTAAAAATTATTAAATTTTCATACAATTTTCTAAACTTAGTTGGTTTCTAATTTTTCCCTGAACATTTTTTTTTACTTTAACTTTGTAGAAAATATAGACCAACTTATTCATTCAAGGGTACGTTAAGCGATTGTTAATTGAACAAAAATTATAACAAAATATATCTTTAAGAATATAAGAAAGTGTTTTAAATATAAGGTCGATATTGTCCTCGAAGTATGTTTTGTCAATGTTATATCTTTGAAACTTTCGTAGAGATAATTTAAGATCAATAAAAATGTTCTTATTTAACATTATGTGTACAATATGACAAAAGATTTCTATCCAAGGATTTTTTGTTCTACGTCGCAGTATAAATTTTAGATGAAAAACATCAATGCCATACAATATTTTGAGCAAAGATTACACAAAAATATAAATTTCTTGATCCAACGTTAGGGACCGCCCATAAACTGCGTGACCAATTTGAGGGAGGGAGGGGATCACGCTAAAACTATTATATTTTGGTTTGGAATCCATATCGTTTGGTTAAAAATTCTAGTATTTGGTTGAAAAATTTATTATTTTGTTAAGAAAAAAATTTTTTTTTGCATGAGTCTTTAACCATTTTGTAGATAATTCGGAAAACTAATGTTTTTGGCTTAAAATATAATTATTTGTATAAAAACTAATCTTTTTAGTTGAGAACATAATCACTTAGTTAAAATTCATCTTTTTACTGAAAATTCATCTCTTTTGTTGGAAATGTAACTATTTTTTTGAAAATTTCTTTTATTCACAACAATTTTCACAAAAAGTTAACTTTTTGGTAGAAAATTCAACCGTTTTATAGATAATTCGTCATTTTAACTTTCAAATTCAACAATTTTCTTAAAAACTAATCTATTCTGTTGAATTTTTTTTTAGTATAGAATTAATCTTCTTTCTCGAAAATTCATCTTTTTGGATAAAATTTTAACAATTTACTTAAAAATTAATTTTTCTTAGTTGAAAATGCAACTAATTGGTTGCAGGTTGAACTAGTTTTTTTTTTAAATTAATATTTTCTGAATGTTCACCTTATGGGTTAAAAATGTAACTGTTCCATTTTAAGAAAATCATTCTTCCGCATTGAGGAATCATCTTTTGTATTGAAATCTTTTGTGGAAATGTCATTTTTTTTATTCAATATTTAAGTTGAAAATTTTATCTCTTTTGTAAAATTTCTCACTATTTAGTTAAAAAGTCTTTTTTTTCGAGGATTAATTGTTCAAAATAAGAATGTAACTATCTTATTTTCTCAAAAAATGTATATTGTTTATTAAAATTTAATATTTTCTAGTCGAACCTTCACGTATTTTAATAAAAATTAAGCTTCTTTATTTGAAACTTATTTTTCTAGTTTGAAAATTCATCCTTTTTGTTTAAAAGTATAACTGCTTGGTTCTAAATTAATGTGATTTATTGGAGGATTTAACAATATAGTAGAAAATTAAAATATTCAGTTAAATAAACTTTTTATTAAAATTTATATTTTAAAATGGAAGATTTACCCGTTTTGTTCGTAATTCGTCCTTTTGGCTTTAAGATTGAACTATTTTCCCGATAATTCGGGACGACTAGTCCATCCTCTTTTTCAACTATTCAATTTTTGGGGCCTACTAGGCGCAACCAAAAATTAAACTAAATGGTTAAAAGTTGAACTACTTTTTAAAAGTTTATATTCCTTTAAGAATCATCTCTTTGGTAGAAAATGTAACTATTTCAATTAAAAAAATTTAATTTTGCGGATCAAAAATCATCTTTTGCGGTAAACTGTTTTGTTAAAAATTCGTTTTTTTTATGATTCATCATTCAAGTTTAAAATTCATTTCTTTTTTGAAAAATGTAACTATATTGTTCAAAATTAATTTTTTTTTTTAGAATTAATTTTTTGATCTAAAAATCCAACTATTACATTTTTGGGTAAAAATGGATTTTTTCTACTTTAAAATTCATGTATTTTGTTAAAAATACGTATTTTTTGTTCCAAAATTAATCTTCCTGGTTAAAACTGGATCCTTCGCGGTTAAATGTGCAATTGTTTGTGTCTAAATTAATCTGGTTTGATTAAGAATTCACAAATTTAGTAGAAAATTAGGCTATTCGGTTGAAATTAACATTTTGTTAAAAATTAAAAATTATGTTAAAAATTAAAATATTTGCATAACTTTACGAAATTCTTTGAGAACCCTTTACAAATTTTTGATCTTTTTAAATTCCTTGGAATTAAAAATAAAATTTTAAAAGATGCTTACATTCTTATATATTTTTATTTCCACTTGCCAATCTGTTGAAGTACCTTGACCACACAGAAAGAGAGTAAAATCCGGTATGACGTCTTAAAATTTATAATATTTTTTTAAATTTCTTAAAAAATGATGGAATCTTTTTAAAAAACTGAAATCCATACAATCTACAAAATTGGATAAAGCCTTTTTAAAATCACTTTAAATCTTTGGATTTTTTGGAAAATCTTCGAAATCATTTAAAATAACCTAAAGTATTTGAAATCTCTTGAAATTGGTAAAATCTGCTGGAGTTCACTGAAATCTATTAAATAACCTATAATCGAGCTTAGGATTTCATTGAAATCCTCTGAAATCCCTGTAAAACTCTCCAATTTTTTTTAATCCGTTAAAATCTATAAAAATTGCTATCGCCTTTAATGTTCTAAATTAAAGCATTATTCAATAAATTTTTAAATTCTTAAAATTGTATCATTTTAGGCAGTTTTTAGGTAGAAAGGTGAAAAATTTTCTTTAATCTGAACACATTTTGAATTAGAAGGTAAATTATTTTTATTTCAAGTCGTCACCAATCACAGAAATAGTGTTGATCAAACCTCTCCCCCTTCCCAAAGTCTCGTGGGGGTGGGAAGTCACCACTTTAAACGGTCACAGATATAATGTTGGTCAAGGCCCTTTCCCTTTCTAAAGTCTCGTGGGGGCGGGAAGGCACCTCTTTGACCGGTCACAGATATAATGTTGGTCAAGGCCCTTCTCCTTTCCAAAGTCTCGTGGGGGTGGGAAGTCACCCCTTTAAACGGTCACAGAAATAATGTTGGTCAACGTCTCGTGGGGGCCGGAAGACGCACCTTTCTGGCTTTTTTTTAGAAATATTGTTGAAGGCCGCCTTGTAACTGTTTGTAAAAATAATGTTATGTACAGTAGCAATAACATGTAATAATGTAAAAAAAATTTAATAAAGAATGTAATGAAAATGTAATAATGTACAATAACTTTATGTAATAATTCCTTAGATTTTTTTCGTAGTATTTTCGAAAAAATAAAACAAAAACATCTAGTTTTATAAAAAATGATTGAAAGAAAAAGCATAGGTATTTGAAAAATCTATCATTCTTATTATATTATTTTCGATTTATTTCTTTTCGATGCATAAAACTACAAAGAAAAACAAGTCCTATCGAAAAATGCGTAAGACAAAAATTGCAGATATTTTGAATTTTGAAGAGCTTCAATTCTTCTTTTAGACATTTTGCACGCTTCTGTAATCGTTTGGCCTAAAAACGGAATACTCGATTTTTGGATAGCAATTTCGATCGATAAAACCGTAACATATTGTCAAGGAATAATGGTTATCGAACTCGTTTTTTTTTCAGGACCACAAAGGAGTGTGTCAAAGCTCGATTTGATCCGTTAATTTGTCCTAGAGTTATCGTGTTTACGGACGCACAGACAGACAGACGATATCGTCAAAACTACATTTTCGGCTTCAGGGGGCCTCAAAACGTGGATATTTGTTCAAAAAACTTTAGCGTGAAATTTCTGACAATTCTAATACTTTCCAAATTATAAATGATGAGAATGTAAAAAATGTGTAATTCAGTTTCTACTTTCAAGAGAGTATTATTTTCTTCTCATTCATAAAATATTTTTCTGATTATTGATAAAAATATTTCTTGCCACTTATTTTACGCGTTAGTTGATTTTGTGCAATAAATATACGTCTAAGCTAAAAAATATTGAATCCACTATTGTTTCTCATGAACTTATGTAAACAAAAGGGGGGGGGGGCTCAAAATATAAAGTTTTAAATTGGTTTTTCCAAAAAGTCCGTCTTTTGGCTTTAACTCTAGGAAACTGAAAAAGCTATAACTCCTGGAAAAAAGAATTTATGTTCCCTTATTCGATCCGGCAGCTCAGTTATATGTGTAAGTGATCTTGGTTGCGAATTGGGTAGTAATAACTATAAAAAATGAAGCTTATATAACAGTAATTTAAAAAATAACTTTTATTTTGTTGAGAAATCGTGTTTTCATTATTCATAAGCTGCCACTTTTAGAATTCATATTTCATGTCTAAGAGAGTATAAAGCCCTTGAGTATTAAATTTCCAGGTACAATCGCTTCGTTTTTCGAGCAATATCTCTAATATTTTGTTAAAACGTTACATGCTTTTCAGGTGATGACTAATCATTTTCTTGAATACTAAAGGTTGTGAATTTTAATTGACTTTTTCTCATATCCAACACTATGATACAAGGCCATTGGATTTTTAATCAGCTATTTTTTTCCGTGTACTTCTTTGCTGATGGTATCTTACATGAGATGGGTGTATCACAAGTAATACTTTTACACTTATCAATACAGTAACATAAAATTTTGTAGATTTACTGTACTAGGTAGTAAGCATTAGATTGCGTTGATAAGGAACTAATTATAATAAAATCGTATATACCCCCCACTCCCAAATACCCCCCCTTCCCGAACCCAATATCCCCCTCACAGCCCCCCCATCCCCGCCCGCCCGCTCCCGAACCCTCCCCGCTAGCCCCTCCCGCCTCCGCCCCC
>JAAAKG020178772.1:0-52384 GCA_010014905.2 Druon quercuslanigerum
TGAAAACATGGTAGTTTTATGATACATAGGCACTTTCTGTTAAGTTTACTGCCTGTAGGAAATATTTTTCACTATCTCCCAGTAGGGTAAAAATTCTATTCCATCCATGTGGTAAATATTAAGCATGTCAGTAAATTGTGCCACCTTTCTAATGACAATACTTTTGAATGGGCAAAAGTAACATTCAATGCTTCTAGGTAACAACGCTTACTCGGCCACATGGTACTTTTGAATTAGCGTTCAAGATGGTAAATCATATTATTTTTAGGATATTATTCATTTTTAATTTAGAATTTAGTTAAAAAGGGTTTTAGAGCCCTGGGCAAAATAGAATTATTGATTCGATCATTTAAAATAACTGATCATATCAGTGAGTCAAATCGACTGATTTGTCAGTCGTAGTATTTACTCAACAAGAAAATGTTCGCATGTGCGTATTAGTTTGGTCACAGGAAGTTTAGAAGGGCAGAGATGAAAGGGGAATTGAGATTGTAGCTCAACCGAAGAGGATTCGTGTATTCTCGTCTGTGGGGATTTCGTGTCCGTTTTAATACGCCGTTGGATCCGATGACATGGCCCAACGTCTCTTCGACTCGATTCGCATCGAGCATCTCCGCTTGGTACACACTCGTGAACATTGATCGACCGTTGAAATTGTCGTCGAGCATCAAGTGACGCACGCGCGGATTCTCCACTATTGGAGAACAATTGAATCATAAAAGTCAAAAATACAACAATAGTATCAATCTACGCAAAAAATCTCTTCGAATTAATAATCAATTTTTATTTCTCAAAACAATCAGAGAAAACCTTTTGTTTTGTATTTAATTTTTCAGAAAAAAAAAATGAATCAGAGTGGGAGCTGCAAACCTACAATGAAGAATTTTTTAGCCTATTAATGGAATATGACACTTATCCGATTCCTACTTGAGCGACATTTTTTTGTGGATCATACCAATTCCACACGAGATGGGATATCAAACTGAAAATTTGGAAAAATATATAAGGAGTAGTAAGGGACGTTTGTTCACTAATAATGTTTACTACTACAAAACAAAATTCCAAAAATAATATTTGTCGCAATTGTATATACTATTAGTACATAAATGTTCCTTAGACACTTTTCTTTATTTTTCCAAACTTTCAGTTCGATATCTCATCTCATCTGGAAATGGCATGATCCACAAAATAAAGTCAGTAAAATAGGAATCGGATAAGTGCACATATCCTTAAGGCCATTTGACGAGTGGGTCACGTGTCCAGATTCCTAACTTACCGAAACTTTTTTTGTTTCCTAACTTATTTTCATACGAAGCGCCACATCGTGTTAAAAATTTGGGATAATATATAAGAAGTGCTGAAAAAGGTGGGTCTGGCTCTAAATTTATATAATTATGAAAAAAGAAAAAAATATTATTTACAAAAAAAACTTTTCATGATTATAAAAATTCAGGTTTAGACCCGCCTTTGTTAGTGCTTCCACTCACTCCCCTTTGCATACTTTAACTCCCCCCCCCCTCGATATCTCTCTCCTCACCTCTTTTAATTCCCTCACCGTCTCTTCCTTCTACTCCTTCCCATACTTCGCCCCCTTACTCCTTCACTATCCAACTCCTCACTTTTCATCACTCTCCCTGCGAAAAATTCTACATTATTATTATTTGAAATTGTATAAAGTAATTATGCTTCTAAATAAATGCCACTCCCTCTCTATGGAAATGGAATTTCCAAATTCCACCTTAATCCCGAATTGTGGATACATATAATTTGCATGATTATTACCTAACAGGGTTACTACATTTGTGGTGAAGCCCATAGTTTTAATAGAGCCATACGAGAATCAACGGTTTTGCAGATGTAAATTATAACAGAGTATTCGAACTCGGAATCTGAAATGCATAACTATGACATTTGGAATCCCTTGAAACATTCACCGACTTCAGAATGATATTAAAGATAAATATTATTGTGAAAGGTTTGTACATTCTATCAAACTTAGAGCAAAAGGGAAAAATTAGGGTAAGTCACAGGTTATTAGTATAGCAAAACTTTATAGAATAGATTAGCAAAATTTAATATTAAGTTAAAACTGCAGAAAAGGCCGATACTCTTCCATTTTCTTTAGACTTACATATTTGATATATTTTTTCATGTTGAATTTTTGCTCTAGAAAATGTCGATTTTTTAAACCCACAGGGATTTTACGTATTTTTTCACTAGGGCGCGTGATTTTATTTGGGGCCCCTGGAAAAGGGGTACGGCGTGAGTGGCGGAAGGGATGTGAAGGAAGTGGTTCGGTATGAGTAGGACGAGCTTATGTGGCCTACACTTCACTTACGTCGAACCCCTTTTCGAGGGGCCAAAGAGAAATCATGGGTCGTACATGGAGAAGAATTTCAAGAGATCAATTCACGGGACTGATCCTTGATCTTATTCTGGCTTTGGCGTTAGAACTAATAGATTTCAGCACCCTTGCTTTTAAAGCAACAGCTGTTGCTTTCAAATCAAGAGTTTAGAGATTATAGTTCTTGCGTCAAAGCTAGAATAAGGTCAAGGAGCAGTTCCGTGAATTAATCTCTTGAAAGTTCCCTGCGTGTAGTGTTGATCATTTTTATTCAGGGATCATGAAAAAGTGGAAGGAATCAGTTGATCGTACAAATTTCATTCACAATGTTAATAAGTCAATTTCTAATAATCTTTATCAAAAATCTTTTTAGGACTTTTAACTGGGATGCAAAATGAATCCCTAGGCCTCTGTGACAAGTATTGAGCTGCCATTCACTCTGCAACTAGTTGCGTCTTAGCTAATGATTTCATGCAATTTCATATGATTGCATATGAATTCTTGTGTTTTTTAGCCAAATACGATTTCGATGATTAAATGCCACTATTTTCCGCTACTTTCAACAAATTCAAAAAAAAATCAATAAAGGCTTATTGCTGAATGATTGCTCTGATTCTGCATCTTTATTTATAGTGCAATTCGAAGGTTTAAATGTCCTTGACACTAGAAATATAAACAGGTGTGTACCGCAAACGCGCGTGGTGCATGCTCAACAGCAGTAGTAGTTAGAAACGATTCGGAGGACCCAAAAATGACGCACTGACTGCTTCTTGACTGCCCCTTGGATGCTCGTGATTACTCTCTTCGACTTCTAATGAATTCATTCGGTTTCAAACGCTGCAAGTCTTTTATTCGAGAGTAAGTGGCCCCTCAGCAAGTATCAAGTCAATATTATTGGGTGACGTCTTTGGAAGTGTACCCAAAGCGAGATACTAATCGATTTTTTCCTCTCAGAGGTTCTTTTTTGCAGGAAAGAAACACAGAAAATGCTGTGACGCTGGAGGGAAGGTCTGAAACGAGACCTCTAGAAACTCATTGAGAACGTCGAATTTCCCGGGAAATAAATTAGATTCGAGACTAGTCTCGTCGTATGCTCCAACGTCGAAAGGAGAACTATTCGAAGCACGTGCAAGGGCGAGTGCAGGGGTGGAAAGTAAACATGCACACGACGTGCAAATACCACCTGCCGCATCGTCGCCCCCTAGGATGAATTAAGCGAGAGTACACGGTCCGTGGATCTTAATCCAGTTAGGTTTAATGAACGATCTCGAAGAACCATGTCTTCGACCACTTAAAATTCCAGCATTCCACCACCTTGATTTATTTCATCCAAAAAATGTCAAATTTAAACAAAAAATGTTTACCTCATTTCTTTATCATATAGGAGGGCCGTTCAATGAGTCCATTACTTTGAAATGAAATACACCATTTATAATGAAATTTGTTTTCGAACATAGTCCTATCTTAACCCTATATATTTAGTATAGCGGTACTCCATCTTCTTTATGCCCTCCAAAAAGTAACTTTCATCAAACTCCTCAAAATACCCAGCTGCCGCAGCAATCACCTCTTCGTTCGATGAATATCTTTCACCTCTAAGCCAAGGTTTCATGTTAGGAAATAAAATACAATCAGAAGGAGTCAAATCTCGGAAATAAGGTGGATATGAGGAAGTATTTCATAGCGTACTTGTAAATCTAATCATTTGATCGTTACAATGGCACTCGTGTGGGCCTGGTGCATTCATGTACAATGTGCCATACGCGTCCGACTGAAACTGAAATGTTTACAGCGTTACTGATATTACGTAATTTTATTCGGCGATCGATACAATGAGTACCATATCGTGAATTTTGTCGATGATTTCTTGAGAAGTCACCACTTTTGGATGGCCAGGAAGCTCAATATCATTTGAAGGGTGAGCATTCTATGCCTGTTAACTAAAATTTCAGACTATTTACACGGCGCAGGAAAATCGTTCCGCGGGCCTATCTGTAGATACCAAAACTCGATTTTCAAAAACCCATTCAAAAGCTAAAAGGAATTTTTCCGTTTCGTTTGCGGGATATTAACTGCATATAAAAAATGTACTAGAAAATAAAAAATTAATCAGTTTCGAAATAAATGTCAGTTAACAGGTTTAGACCTTGTAAAATTTTGTGAGATTTTCTTCAGTTTCCTTGATTGTTTTCCCCCCTTTAAAATCATTTTTAATAACCACGCGAAACTCGTTTTTTTCATGATCCTGTGAAAACATTGACATACTAAGTTCAAAAGACTGTCAACAATTTTCTAACCAGCGTACTGACTTCAAGTTTTATATACGTACTGATATGAGATGGTAGTCTCTGATAGTAGGAACTTATTTGCGATAACAGGGCCACCTTTGGAAAAGTCACAAAGTTATTGAACGGCCCTCGTATTTGTTGTTCTGGCTACTTTAGAATCGCCTCAGAGATATTTGAGCTATTTTTCAGGCGAGAAAGAAAATTTTTAGGATTTGTATTAGTACAGGTTTAGAATTTAAGGTTTTTGACGTACCAAAAATCAGATATCTGAAAAAAAAAGTTTTTATATGATTTTAAGAATTATAAGTAATATTACTGACGATGGCATTTTAAATGAAAAACATTCTGAATGAAAAATCTCCTAAATAAATAAAAGAAAAACTTTATTTTCGCCAGGTTCTTCGCAACTGATTTTGTCTTAATGTCGCTTATTCTTACAAATTTTTAAAGAATGGTTGAATTTTAATACATAATGGCTTAGTTTTCGGGGATAATTACTTATTTTGAAAATTGGAGACTACATAGAGCTGTAGGGAATGTTTTCTCCCAAAACATAAGCCATGATTGATTAAAATTCAAACTTTTTTAAAATTAGTATGAAGCGACAGTAACAAAATTTAATTTATAAAAGCGATTGTTAAAATAATTTATTTTCATAAGTTTTACATTTTTTGCATGAAAAATAATGTTTTTTCTTTTTTAAGACAATGAGAAAATTGATTTTTATATTAATTTTTATGCAAGATATATTGATGACTCAGTGCTTAGTGTTAATAGAAATAATGTTGAAATTCTTCTAAATACTTTTAATAGCATACATCCGAGATTACAGTGTACTGTTGAAATTGAAACTGAAGGGAAATTAAATTTTCTTGATGTGACTTTAATTAAAATTGATGAAAGACAGATAATCACAGATTTGCATAGAAAGGCTCTTTGCTCGGGAAGAACACTTAGTTTTCTTTCAAGTCATTCTATTTAAAACAAGATAGATGTTGTTAAAAATTTGATTGATAGATGTATTCAATTATCAAATTCGGTTTTTCATGTAAAGAATATTGAAATATGTAAATAAATTCTGTTTCTTAACCATTATCCTTTTGTTTTTATTTAAAAAATGTGCGGAAAAGATTAAATTACATAATACACATGAACAGTAATCAAAATTATATAAATAGAGATGATTATAATACACTCAACACTGTAGTTCTTCAATTTTTTGGGAAATTCTCAATGATTTTGAAATCAATGCTGGGTAAATTATTAGGTTTACACACGATATATAGAGTCCCATTTAAGATAATTTCTAAAAGGAAGTCTTTTTTTAGTTTTATATCTTGTGAAAATAACGAATTTTAATTTTAGCAATGTTAGATGTGCATTATTTTTGGATTGTTTCTTTTCCTTTTTGGAATAGGAAATGGACTAAACAGATTGATCCTGAATCAACCACAAAAATACCGATAATATCATTTCAATTCTTAAAATCATATAAAACTGTTTTTCGTAAGACCAAAGTTCACTTTATGATTCTAAAGACCGACTTTAACTAAATTATTTGGTCGCTACTTACTCTTTGAATTGAACCGTTACATTCCTGCATAAATTATGCATCAAAGAGTAAAACTCACCTGAAACAGAAAACGAGCAGCGATTACATTTATATATAGTTGAAAGTCTTTACAACATTTATTTAGCAGTAACTACACTAAATGTGTCGATTATCTTCTGGCCAATTGTTAATTTAGAATAGAGCATTTTTTTAAAGAATTTTAATTTTTAACATGGCATTTTTTTAATTCCCTTCTTCTAGATCAGAATTAAAACTGCTTTCCAAAATTCCCTTTTTGTGTTCAGAATTCTCTGTTATAATTCAAATAATAATTCGTTAGAAAAATACTCTTTTCTAAAGTCTAAATTACAATTATCTTCAGAAATTCTCTGTTCTTGAATGAAAATGTCTAATTCAAGGAAATTCCCTGATCCAAATTCAGAATTATAATTCTGAACTCAAATTTTCTGTTTCAAGTCACAATTATATTTATTTCCAAAAATTTCCTCTTCCAAAGCAGAATTATGTCTATTTGCAAGATTTTCTATTATAACTCAGCAATCTATAGTTACTCCCCTTTTTTGATTTCTAGAAAAGTGAAGTTTTAAACTTTATGAAAATTTTATTTGCAAAATAAAATAATGTTTAAATTCAAACAAAATCTGATTTGGAACAAGGCTGTTTTAAAATCTGACGAATTCTGACTTCGTACAGGGATTTTTTTGTAATTTTTTTTTTTTTTTTCATGAATCAGAATTTTTACAATACTTTCTGTTCTAAAGTCAAAGTTATAATTCTTTACCGGGATTTTAAAATTTTGTTTACGTATTTATTCCCCGCCAAAACTCAAACTTACAACTTATTCAGTAAAATCCCAGTATCAAGTTACGATTACATTAATTTCGAACATTCCCTGTTCCCAAGTCAAATTATAATTCTTTTTCAAAACTCCCTGCTTGAAACGAAAATTATAGTTTTTTACTAAAACGTCCAGCTCTATCTTAGAATTATTATTGTTTTAGTACATTCCCTGTGAACAAAATTCCGGGTCATTTTCCGGATTTCCTGGTCAGAAGCACATCCTGCCAATTTCTTAAACTGGTATATAAAAACTAAGATAAAGTATTTCATAGAATATTAAAGTAAGGAAGTACTATATAACGCTAACAAATTACTAACTACAAAAATAAAGTAGAAAAAACTTCTTGTGTTGGAAAACGAAAAACGTAAAATGTAAAATCTGGGTCGAATCGATTTCAAAGATATCTTACTCTGGGTAGAACTTTCTCTCGTTCTTTTTTCATGAGTGGGAATTTTCGAGGGTATTTGTATTTATTAATATTGATTGCATCTTTTGAGAGGAGCAATCAGCCTGTCGACGTTTGAGCCCATTTTGCTCAGAACCCCCGTTGACGAAGAGGATGCTCGTCATTCTTTGATAACTCGAACTTTGAAACTCGGATAACTAACTTTCTCCCTCTCCAGAAAGAGGGCTTCCTATATATAATACACTTACGCACACATTTATATTTAGCTATAGATAAAGATGTATGCACGTATAGAGCTTATACCTATAAACTAAATGGACAGAGAAACTAGAGGGCTGGTAGAAAATTTGCCACGGCTCCTTTGATGGCGGTATCAAGAGCAGTTATTAAGGTCTCCGGTTCCCGCTGATTCTGACTAGATCTGGTGAAACAAAGTCCCGTGTCCTTGCCTTGCTTTCACCGACGGTGGTCGTGGTCTGCTGATGACGTTTCGGAAAATTTTCGTTCAAAATACCCAGTGATCCTCGTGCATTATAGAGAGAAAATATATGCAAAAGCTGCTTTTGCGAAAGACATCCATTTTCTAGAGCTTTAAATAACAGAAGATGATTAATTTCTGGAAAAAATGCCAACGAGCTGAAAGTGACTGTAAAGCATTAGATCATCAGACATGGCCTCTGTATTCAATATCTTAGCTTCATTGTGTACTTAATATTTTTTTCCGAGTAACTTGCATTGTGCAACTTTGCGAATTGCAATCACATTACAAATAAGGAAAAATCATTTAAACATTCCTTGGAAGTCTCGTTACAATTTTGTAATTATACTGTTATATTTCATTTTCATAATACATTTATATCGCCAAAAACTGTTTCTAAAGAATTCAAATAATTCAAATAATTATATGAACCATACTTTGATGGCCATCCATAAACTACGTTACCAGTTTTGGGCTATTTTTGCCCCCCCCCCCTTTGGAAGGGTTTTCACTTTTCACATTCAATCAAAAAATTAAAAACTGCGTTAGCAATTCACAGCCTCCCTCCCGTCCTTGGTAGTTCACGACAATACTTTTGTCTCCTCCGAGTAAAGCAAGCAATTGGCTAAATACAGATTTCCCATTTCCCACTGAGGGGCTGATAGCAAAAGCGGAGTTGAAAAGTCTTCGGAGCAAAAACAAGTTAAAAAAGAAACAAGAATAACGAAGATTGTATCGCATATTATAATTTATAATACAATAGTGAAATATAATAATAGATTCAGTGGTGTAGTCGAGACTCAGCGGGGCCTAGCGGCGCTAAGCCACCTGATTTCCTTAATTGAGCTACACTGCAATCCCGCAAGAAAAGGGGATAATTCAAGGGGACAAGAGAGTGACGCCGCTAGGTCAGCGGATTAACTCCACAACAACACAAGAGTGTATGAAAAAAGCGGGCCGTACCCTCTACGGTTAATGGTGTCGTCTGCTCCAATCAGTTTCAAAAATGTCGCAGGCCATTCGCTTTAGTTCGCTTTCAGTCACTCAGTGATTTACCTTGTGCGCGTTACGAAAATGTCTAAAGAAAACAAGAGGAAGCGTTTATCTTTCGAAGAAAAAAATAAACTTTTAGACGAAGTGAAATCAGGTGCTTCAAACACACATTTATATTTTTAGAATTGAATGTCGATCTTTGAACTTTATAATCTATAAAAGTTAAAAATTCAAGATTGGCAGTTTATCTGCATTTCATTTCAACTTGTTTAATTGGAAAGTGTTACTGCCTTGCATTTTACGCGTTATTACTTCAAATGCAAAAATGCTTAGCCTTAGAGTTCAAATTTTTTATTTTATTGACCGTGAAAAATGTTTGCGAACCGAGAAAAAACTGGGAAATGGCCAGGAATTTTTTCGATTAAAACGACCACCCTGATACATGTACATGCATACTTAAAAATCAGTAATTTTATCAAGTTTGATTTTCGAGCAGAAACATTGTCACGCTCATTATGACATTATAAAATCGAAATAGAAAAAATACAAAAACAGAATATTTTTAAGACGAAACCTCAACAGAAAGGATTCAGACGGCGAGTGTGCCGAGTCCCGAGATTGTACGAAGGAGATAAAGGGTACCCCCGAAACGGCTTCTATAGCGGGACTGCAGTGTATTTTATTTTTTATATTATTATATCATTAAACTGAGAACTTATACAGAAATATACTTAGACAATTAGAGTCTTTTAAGCAGAGAAGGACCTTATAAGGATTATACCTGCCTTCAACGTGTCCTAAGTTCAGCATTTCCAAAATTATGAATCAATCGTCGAGTACCTATTATCTACTTCTTACAAAATAGGTTCAAACTATTTCGTTGGTAATTGTAGTAGGTAAAATGCAAACCTCTAATTTCCCCTTCAGTATAACAAATTCAACAGTAACGAAAAAATTAAGACACTGGGTGTTTTTGAAACTTTTAATAGGTAAATATAATTTTTCTCTGAACTTTTTATTTTTCAAATTATTCAACAACAACAAAATAAAAAAGTAAAATAACCATAAGAGATTAAAAATCATGATAAAGTTAGGAATTGTTTAATTTTTTACGGTTCAAGTTTGAATGAATTAATTTACATTTACAAATTCGGCAGTAATTATTCACGAAGGAAAAAAGTGATAACCCGTTTTAGAATTTGCACATCGAGTTAATCAATTCTTTCTCAAACTCCACAGTTTATTTAGGAAAATACATCAATACCCGTCGAATTCTTCTCATATCCGAAGCCTAGTAGTTCGTGACTTTCCTAAAGACAAATTTTTTCCGTGCGTATGACGATAATTCCGATTTAATTACATTACAAATAAAGAATGGTGCAGATTTAGGTGACGCACTACACAGTCGCTATATTGAAACTGATGCGATTACTTTTATAGGTCACGAATTCAGAGTACGTTTAGTAAAAAAATTAAAAGAACAGCGTTCAAGGATCGCCACAATGATTGAAGAGTCAAATTCATTATCAAAGAAAGCTGTACTTATTGTTTATATTCAAACAGTTGTAGAATCTAGTGTCACTACGATTTTCCTGAATCCAATCGAACTCGAGAATTTGGCACCCAAAATCGGATTTTGTGCGCACAAAGCAAGGGGTTGCGACGCCGGTAAAACAAAATTCGAAATATTAATGTCTGGTCCCTGGCGGACCAAATGAATGGATATCTATATAGTATCTCTTCTGTATCATGCAAAAAAACTAAAAAAACACAGCAAGATGGGTATTTAACTTGTTACAATCCGGATTCTACGTTAAATTTGTCATTAGTATGTTACGGAGTAATAGCAATATTTTCTTTTTGCAGCCTTCAAAATTAAAAAAATGACAAAGCTTCTGCTGAAGGCTACTTCAAACGTATCCATAGTCGCTTAAATAGTATGCTGCTACTGAAAGAAGATGCGCTTGAAGTCGCCTTCATCCTATGTTAATGACAGGTATTGTGTTTTGTTAAGGTTGCAAAAACAACTAAAATCGGCGTCAAAAGTACGCGACCCTCATTTTTCTCGCCAAAGAGATAAATCTTTTAAAAAAATGTATTTTTAAGAAAGCAGTTTAAATGTCAACCAAGTAGTTTAATTTTCAACCAAAAAAGATGAATTATTGATCAAATATTTAATTTTTCAACCCTAAAAAAATTAACTTTTCGCCCAGAACGTTAAATTTCGACCAAAAAAGATTTTTAAACCAAATACATTAGTTTCCTACAAAGTTGTTGAATTTTTAAGCCAAAAAGACGAATAATTTTCAACCTAATATTTTAATTTTCTACAAAAGGGTTGAATTTTCAACCCGAAAAATATGAGATTTTAACATAAAAGTTGATGTACAAATAGATGAATTTTCAACCAAAAAGATCACTCTTTAGCCAAAAAAATTAATGCTGAACAATAGTAGTTCAATTTTCAACCTAATTGTATAATTTTTAACCAAACGAGATGAATTGTGAACTGAAGATATAATTTTATACTTTTCAACTAAAAATAATCAGGTTTTAACCAAAAAAGTTTGATTTTCTTATCAGGAATTTTATGATTTAATACTTCAGTTTGGATTTAAGCGAAAATAATGAAAAAAGGGGAAGTTTCTTGAAAATAGTGAAAAAGTGGAATATAGAGGAATACACTGACCCCTCGACCCCTATTATCAACCTTAGTTTTTGGCGCCCTCTCCCAATCAAATTGTCAACGTTCATACATTACAACTAGGGATTTCTAACACCAAAACTGTATCTAAAGATTTTAAATAAGCCCATCAAGTACCCTTTTGTCGGTTAGATAAATGGTACATTATCTGTAAATTACATCAAACTGCATATAATTTGAGAGCCTGAAATACAGATTAGTAACGACCATAAAGAAGGCCCGAGACCATTTTAAACATCCAGAGGATTTTAATCTGCAACAATCCACCAAAGGGTAATAGAATGAGACAGCTAAATTGGGCGCAAGAATGGTTTTGGGTGTATATCTCTTGTGATATCTTCCCTATCTGGATCCAATTGCATTTAATGTTTAAAGTGGAGCTACGGGACCCATTACGAATTGCATGGAATGCATGACGAATGACGGATAGTGGCACCGTGTCAGTTTCTCGTGTTATGTAACAGATGGAAGTATACAGACGTTTAATACGACGTCCCGACGGATATTATGACGTAGTCTGGTTCGACCGGACCTACAAAGTGATGGCGCATAATTCAAATCTGGTTAGCGAATAGTATCATCATCCACGGGTGCAACGCTTCGCGCATTCACTTCCATTGGCTGCATTCCAGTCAGTGGCATGGGATTTTCAAGACGACCCGGACGATTCAGCACGGGCATCGAAACGTTGCATATTTCGCTAGGCCGAATTGGCTCCCTCTTGAAGCCATTATGACCAGGGATTTCGAGATCCTTCTAACCATACCACCGAAATATTCTGCTCGTAAATGTTCCAAATGTTTTGTCCGTAATGCTCTCACTGAGTTAGGGGCCATTCAAAAACTACGTCACACTGCCACGCGGAGAAAAATTTCTTGTGACGAACGAGCGAATCTAGTCTAGAATAAATTAAATTCGAAGTACACGAAACTCTCGCTTTCAGTCACTCCGTTCTCAGTCTTCAAAGAACTTCTAGCTCAAGCAGTTTCGCAGGGAAGCAGGGCGAGAGCGGTTGCGGCATTATATATGTATATAGACAGAGTGTCTACTGTTTCTTCAAAAAAAATTCCAGAACTTTTCCACGTTTTCAAGGACAAAAAAATAGATTTTTCCAGGTGCCTTTTTTGATTATTACAACGAATTTTATTAGGAAATTACTCGACTGAAAAGTGTACACCTACTTCTGACTTCAAGATAATTCAAGATAATTCAGGATATTTCAGATACTTCAAGATATTTCAAATACTTCAGGATACTTCAGAATACTTCAAGATAATTCAAGATATCTCAAGGCACTTCAGAATAATTCAATGTACTTTAGGATAATTCACATACTTCAAGATACTTCACATACTTCAAGATATTTCACGTACTTCAGGATACTTCAAGATATTTCAAAGTAATTCAGAATATTTCCATGCACTTCAGGTTAATTCACATAATTCAGGATATTTCACGTACTTCAAGATGCTTCAAGATATTTCAAATACTTCAGGATACTTCAGAATATTTCAAGATAATTCAAGATATTTCAAGGTACTTCAGAATAATTCCTTGTACTTCGGGATAAATTAATGTACTTCAAGATACTTCATATACTTCAAGATAATTCACATACTTCAAGATATTTTAAAGTACTGCAGAATAATTCACATACTTCAAGATATTTCTCAGTACTTCAGAATAATTCACATACTTCATGATACTTCAGGATAATTCAGCACAAGTGTACACCATACTTCACGAGTTGTGAACCCCTCGACTTCAGCATTACAATTCTGGTTAGAAACGGAAAGTTTTCTCAACGCTTCAATAAATAATAATAAAATCTAACTTTGATTATAAAATCAAATTTAAATTTAAATTATAAAATTGAAATTAATAAATAAAATAAAAAATATGTAAAAAATGCAAATAATTAAATAATAATAATAAAAGTGAGACGGAAACGTCTTCTGCACCCGTACAGCAATCGCTATATAATTTCTCTATTAACGATTTAGCTCTGATCGGTTTAATATCTTCGGGGCCAGATTGGGATAATTCAATGGCCCAGACCTAAGCCAGACCGGTTAAGTATTGCAACGCCACCTAGTACAAAATTAGGGAAATTGCCTTGCTGACAAATGAATAAATTATTTTTAAGGCTAAAAACCTCTAAATCGAGAAAAAGTCTACATTTTTGTCCGAGTTTCGTCTTCGAAGAAGATTATTGGGTTAAATATAAATGGTAGTAAATAAAAATTTATCTGGACTAGATAAAAGTGAATATTGTTTAACAAGAGTCGAATCATCGACTGGATTTGTTCAGCCCACACTTTAGGCATATATGTAACCAGCTAGTTTAAAAGATAACCTCAATTTCTCTTTAAAACCATGTTTGTCACATTCTTGATTACAATCAATAAAAGTTATATGATAAGTGTACTATAAACACTATAAAATATAAATAATATATATAATATAAATACTATGTAATAATATAAATAAATAAATATAATACTATAAAACACGAGGCAAATCCGCGAGAATTTTCGAATTCATTGAGTAAATCCGCGAGTCAAAGAATTATTCCTAGGGACATTTGAAAAAGCTCGCGGATTTCCTCGTGTTTTCTTCGTCCGAAAATTACACGAGTTTTTTTAAATAGGGTTATTTTTGAATTTTTTAAGCCTTTTCCAAAATAAGAGTTAAAATACGATTAGAATGTGAATTTCTGAATTCTAGGTAGTTTTTGTGAAATATTAAGATTCAACTTCTGTGACCTTAAATATCTGACCTGGTAAATAACGAAGCCGGAAAGCATGAAAAATGTATTTAGTTTGCATTTGCATTTGAGTTAATATTTGGTAATTAAATAAAAAATAAAGTAGTTTAATTCATTAACTTTACTTTTTATAAAATTATTATTATAAACAAAATTATAAGAAATTATAAATTTCAAAAATGGCTCTTAACGGGAAATTGGTCGGGGCTAGGTGGGGTGCCGATCGGGTGCCAGATCGCGACGTGTGCTTCATCAGCGATCGGATCCAGGTCCGTTTTCCAGTTCTGGGCCCTAATTGGCCTGGCCTGGCCACGGTCTCGGCCATCGAAAAATTTCTACACCAGCAATGGGCCTCCCCCCTTCTAGCATGGGAGATAGACAACCAGGTGCGATCGAAATGATAAAGATTATTTCGAAATCTGTCTTTCTATCGTATATGACTCTCCCTTCCCCTTAAAAAAACTGTATGTTCTCTTTTTTTCAAGAAATTTCCCTTTTCTCAATCGCTCTTTTCTTTTATTTTTGTTTTTATTAAAAATTGTACTATTTGATTAAGGATTAAATTTTTTATTGAAAATGAAACTACAGTCAAACCTGGATATAATGTCAATTTTGGTACTGAATGTGACATTAAATCCAAAGGCTGGAAACTATTTTGTCTCTGTCTTGTTTTTTCTCTTTCTTGTTTCTCTCTCTTTTTTGTGACGCTTGAGTGAGCATCGCACATCATCACGCAGCTCCTCCCGCCTATCCCGCAGCGCGCGACATCAATCCTCGGGAAAACGAAATTGAGGATCAAGGAATCCAGGTTTGACTTTATTTTGATAAAATCTCATATTTTTTGGTAAAAAAATCAACAACTTGATTGAAAGTTGCACTACTGTGTTAAAACAATTTTTTGGTAGAAGATTTACGTCTTTAGTGTAAAATTAAACTATCTCTTTGAAAATTCGTTTATTCTTCGGATGCAAATTAAAAATTCAACTTCTTGGGTGAAAGTAATAATTTTTTATTGAAAATTCATCTATTCTGTTGAAAATTCTTATTTTTTAATAAAAAAAATTAATCTTCTCAGTTCAAATAACATCATATTTTTAATTGGGAAGCCATCTATTTGCTTCAAACCTTAACTATTTTATTGAATATTCGTATTTTTGTATTGCATTAAACTGTTTTTGACTAATTAAAAAATTTTGTTTGTTTGAAATTTGTATCTATAGAATATGTATCTATTTTGAACAGATTCAGTAATGGACTTTCAGAGAAATGAATTTGAAGCCGACTGTTGTTGAAATTGCCATTAAATTCTTCCATTGCCTGCAATAAGTAACCGACCTTTGGGTGGAGAAAAAGTGTTCAGGGGCTGAAGTATCAATTGTTGAGTCAAGAAAGCTTGGCCTTCTATTGAGACCTTCAGAAATTCAGGGATGAAGCGCAACCACAAATGTACCTTTAAATATATATAGGGTAGCCGAGAATATTTGTTTAAACTTTTTAAATGACGATGTCATCGTGTTGGCAAGGTCTACTCGTGTTTCAGGCTTGAGTTGTGTGTACGTACCCCGTGAGTACAAAGAGCTCGATCGAAAGGGACAGAGAGGATCAAAAGGAAGAAAAAAAAGAGTGAGATAGAATGGAAGCAAGAACTGAGTGGGAAAGAGAGCAAGGGATACTGGTAGAACAGGGTGACTCGCGGGGGTTCGCGCTTGCGGGTGCGTAGACTCACTGCAAATAAAGCCTCGTCCGCCAGGTTTGTTGGCAACATGGAGCAAACGTTGGTTGTTTAATCGGGACTTAGGAGTTAGGCTTTTTACTTACTTAAATCCCTTTTTTCCCCATAAAACTGAACTTAAGCTTTTATTATTATTATACAATTTTAAATGTTGTCACAGACTTAAGATGGTTGCTGCCCAAAATGTCGAAGGCATTTTTGGTTAGAGTTGGATTTTTTATTTTTTGAAATAGTTTTGCACGGGGCTGTCCAGGGATATGTCATCAGTCACGGATGCTTTTTTATAATGCAATCAAGTGATCTGATGAGAGCAGTGTGTCCCGACATATTGGACAAAGCCTGTTTGTTACCCCATCATTGAGTTGCAGTCAAGTACACGATGGGGGGACCTACAGCTTAAGGTGGGTTCCGAACCACCATAAACTCGGTAAAGGTACATAGAAAATTTTCCATGGTTACCGGCTCAGGGATCGAACCTAGCCTCGTTACCGTGGATAAAGAAGTCCATATGGGAAGAGATAAATCTAGAATTTTTCTGTCCTGTTTTTAGTTAACGGCTATAAGTTACTTTCGTCAAGACACGGGAGCAACAAATAACCTAAAATTGATAACGTAGTTTATGGACGGCCAGCTCTTAATAAGTGAAAAATCTTCCAAGGATTATCATCACTGAACGGGTGATAATTGCGGTGCTGAGCATTACAACTATTTCCTAAATTATAAATCTGAATTAGGAGTAAATTGCTGCAACATTTAAGAGATAATTCTGCAGAAACAAGTGTCCACTTGTCTTCTTACCATCATAGTGTGATAAGCAGACTGGAAAGTAAAATGCCATTACTTGAGTCACATGCACGATGACACCTGTCTGCTTATGAAACCTTATTGGGAACGGTGTAAGTAGCTAGTGCGATCACGTTACAACCTAAGGGATCAGTATGCAAGGCAGAAAGTGCATGGACCTTGAGACTATAATACGCGACTGTGCAACAATATGTGATCACTTTCAGCAAATGGGCTGAATGCTAACTGACTGACGTCGAACATAATTTCCCGGTTAAAAGCTGGAATTTGTAGATTTTTTGCCTACTATAATTTAATTTAATTCGTAAGCTTTGCTTTAATCATGTTTAATTAATTTTGAGTGTCTCTTTTATATATCACTAAACGACAAAGGAAGATTATTTGCAAATTTTATTTATAACTTCGGACGAACAGTTATCAATATATTTACGAAGAAAAATTTTCTATGAGTGTTTCTTTTCCCATAAAGCAGGGTTGGTACAAAATCTCAATTTGAGAAATTCAAAAAACTAAAGTATGAGAAGTGTGTCTGGGGGTAGTCTAACCACTTTGAAAAAAATTAATTTGTAGTTTTTGGATTAGGCTAACACAATCTGAATTTGATTAAACATCACCAATTACGTATGTACTTATTCAAATCAATTAATCAGGTCCTATTAACCGTGTCGCCAAGACAGTAATATTGAATGGATGTCTGCAGGTAGTTTACCTTCCGTAAAAAAATTAATTAGTGGTTTTCGGATCATGGTAACACAAACTGAATTTGAAGTTACATTACCAAGGGCATAATTCCTCATTTAAACTAATTAATCATGTATTACGACATTATCATGTCGTCAAGATATACGTATGAGGAAGGTGTCCGGGCGTAGTTTAACTACTGTAAATTGTTAATTGGTAGTTTTCGGATGAGACTTACACAAACTGAATGTGATTAAACATCACTAAGTAAGTAACTACTTATTCAAACTAATTAATCAGGTTCAGTCAATTGCAGATGATGGACAACTGTGCCCGAGAGCATCTGTGCACAACGGTGGCCATAGGCAAAACTGTGCACGTTGTTGGCCACGGACACAACTGTACACGAGGCCATCTGTGCACGTCTACATTTCAACCTGCACAGATGGCACACTCCCAACTGAGCTCGTATAAATGTCAACTAAATGTCTAAATGACTAAATGTAATAAAAAATAAAATAAAAATAATATGAAATGCCTTCGTTGTCAATTTTGAAACTTTTGATTTTGGAAATCGGTTCTCATAATGAAAAAGCCTCCTTTAAATGAACTTTTAGATTTCGGGCATTAGTTGCTTGTAATAAAGGAGGTTTTGCCGCCATGGCCACCTGATTGCCAATTTCCAAACTGTTTACATTAGGTATGTCCTTTTTTGAAAGAATCTTTGTAGTTTACTCTTGATATACATTCTGCATTAACTTTCTCTTTTCTTCGCCTGGGCAATGTTTTCTTGATATTGGAGTCAACTTTATAAAAAGGAACGCTGAAGAATTACCCTATACCAGGAATTTAGTTATGCCGCCCGTCAGAATAAGTTGCTACATATGTGTAATCGCCTTACAGCCAACAACAACAGCAAAACAACAAATCGCAATTTATCGTCGTGCTGAACATGAAATAGCTCCTCAAGAGATTGATGAAAATACGAGGATATGCCTGAACAGCAATCGAAGCATTAATATGGAGATGAATGATTTAGCACTTGATCCTAATTGTCTGACACCCAATGTTTTAAAACAAAGAAGAAACAGTTCTTGTATAATTTGAAAACAGAATGCAAGATGTGACCAGGTTCTCGGTGAATTATAGGGTTAATTTTTTTGTAAAAAAAATATTTACGTAGCGGAATAAACTCGTTCTTGCCTTGAAAATTAGGATGTGAGTGTCCAGTTGCAATATTTTTTGCAAGGCCTGTGTGAATTATCGAAGATTGATGAGCCTGATTTTAATAATGAAGAAAGTTTTTCAGAGGATCATTGTGGACCATGGTTATCGTGATGCCCTACCGCTTCTTGAAAATCTTGGTATTAACCATAAAATGCCATCTCTGTTAGTTCGTGGACAAAGGCAATTTGATACAGAAGAAGCAAATGCACGAAATGTCCACATAAAATCTGTTTTTAAGTTCTTCGGGAATCTCATGAACATGAACCATGTCATTAACATCGGCGATTTTTAACGTATTGCTGGGGCGATCCTCAACAAGTATGGTCCTTGCATAGAGATGGCTGAAGCGACCGTAGACTTAGCCCAAACAATGTTACGAAAATCTCGTGAACCCAACGTCCAGGCTAGAGTTACAATTGACAGCCTACATAACAGGAATGCCAGATGGATTCATCTTAATGAAAACCAAGTACCTCATTTCCCTAGGCTGGATATTAATTATCTGAAGGAACTGACGGACGAACTTGTCGATGAACCGGGTTTAATCAGGGTGCTTGTGTATTCTCGTTTCAGATGCGCAACGAAATATCGGATCATGTGCACATGTAGAAAGCATATTATGGCTTTCAAGATATGCGCGTCATCAGCCATCAGTAAAGTATTCAAGCAGATCTATGATTAATAATATTGCGGATGCGGTTCAAAGGGAAAAGTAGAATGATATAACAAAACTCGCATCATAATCTTGCCTTAACTGGCTGGATAATACTCCGGCAATGTCTTAATTTGCAGGATCGTGCACTGATATCGTGCTGATATTGTCTTGATTACCTGGATTCCTTTCCTTTATTGGATGGACAGAGAGTTGGGCATAACATAAATATTATCGATCAGGAGGCTCTAAGCTACAAAATATCAAAGGGACAGCGAGTTTGGCATGATCCCTAAGCGTGGTGCCAAACAGCCCTTTCTGGTCGCTGTAACTCTTCTCATCTGCATGAAAAGCGACATACGATGCAACACCGACGGAAAAGTATCCTTTCCTCGACCTTAATACGTGGATATTATTATTGAGGGGTCCCAAACTACAAAATATCCAAGGGCCAGTGAGTTCGACATGATCCCAGAGCGTGGTGCCAAACAATCCTAGAGGGACCGTGGAACTCCTCGAGTAGGCTTGAAACGTTAACTTTGGTATAACACCCACGAAATAGTATCATTTTCTCGACATTCAGGTATGGATATTATTGTTTGGGTGGGGGGGGGGAGGTCCCAAATTACAAAATATAAAAGGAACAGAGAGTTCAGCATGATTCCTGAGCGTAGTGCCAAACAGTCTTCGAAGGTCCGTGGAACTCCTCTCGCGTAAATGAAAAGTGACATTTGGTCCCTCCTATCTGGAAACCTGGCGCTTTTTGGACCCAGTGTCTGAGGACTTTATTTGATTAGGATATTACAAAATACATTATACTATTTCGTCAGCCAATTTGAGCGGGACCATATTTTCCATAGATGTGTGCGGGGCTCTTTTTTGGTTGTTATCAGGCCTCGGACTCAACACACTATTCACACTATTTGACCCTTTTTTAAATGATGACGCGATTTTGTTACAATTTCGAAAAATTGACAATAAAGGCACTATTTTATCACAATTATCCTCAAATGCCACTATTCACTAATTCTTCATTTTTCCTTGAAAAATATTTTTGAACTTTTTCGGTCATTGGCTAAAATAATATGTTTATTATCACAATTAATCAGAGCATAGTGTCTAAATTACATCAAATTTTTTCGGAAATTTTGAAGCACCCACCCCCCTGTGTTAGTTTCCGTAAGTTTTGACCCCCACCCCTCTCGCTCTCTCTGTCGTACATAACATTTTCTGACTAAATTTTTTTCATGGATTTATTTATGGTTGATTAATTTATAATAGTGGAACTTTCTGTAAAAAAATAAATTTTCAATCAATAAAAAAAGAATGTTTGAAAACATAGTTCAATTTTGGGCTCTGTTCCGGGACCCTCCACCAAACTACCGCAGAAAGCGGAAGGCCCGTAGGGGGCAATCCAGTGGAAGCGGTGCGAAACAATGAGGCTTGTGACATTTCTGTCGCCACGATCGAAGAGCAGCTAACGGTACTCTAAGTAAGGAGGAAGCGCCGTTCCGGCGCTCAGAAGAAGAGGTTGCTCGAGGCTGCTGGATCTGCACCTGGGGAAACTCCTCAAGCTCATTCTATGGGCAAGAGGAAAAAGGGATCCAGTTGACACCCCCCCCCCCTTAATAGGAAGCTGACACGGCAGAGGGCTCTGAATACATAGGGCCTTACTTTCGCGCAGATAGCTAGTAATGCCCTGGTGAGAGTTTTCGTCGTATGGGGTTATCCTGAAACCTGTATAACTCTTGATGATCTGGGCAGGTTGAGGGACGAAATCTCTAAGAAGATTGACGCATTACCATTGTCGTTGAGGCCGTGGATGCCTGGTCGAGAGACTGGTTGGCGGAGCGGACTTCTACGTTTAGGCTCAACGAGGGACTAAACCTGGAGTTCAGGGGGGCGTAATGCCTACAAAGGTACCACAGAGCGACTGTTCTTATTCGCGGGAAACCCGAGAGTCCAACAACCGTTCTGAGGCGCCGGAGCTTCCAAAACCCGGCTCTGAGGACGGATTCATGGTAGGTATATTCCGACGGGCAGGGATCAAGGGCGAAGGGGAGTGGTTGGATTCTGGTCTTCGATCTTCCTGAATCGGCGATCAGAGCTCTTGCAGCTCTACACTATCGACCATATTTGGGGACTGGTAAGGTTACCATCAGGGTGCCTCAAATGGGATCCGCAGGGAACCCAGAAGCATCCGGGGATGAGCATCATTGGCTGAGACGGGAATCTCCATGATGCAGATTAATTTGCACCACAGCAAAGGCGCCTCGGCGGTTCTAGCCAGAAGCATGTCAGTGATGCAGACAGGGTTCACCCTAATCCCAGAACACTGGTTATACAGGGAAAGTATTAGCGGCTTGTCGAAAAAACGTCAAGGGCATGCATAGCTGTCAACTGAGCATAACCACTTGAACTACCATATGCACAAGAAAGGGTATAACCTCTCGACAGAGTGCAGGAGATGCGGCAGAGATGATGAAACATCTTTGCATGTACTATGCCAGTTCCCGGCGTTGGCTAGGCTCAGGCATCAGGGCTTCATGAAGAGGTCTGGGGTCAACTACTGACAGCGATGGTTAAGAGTGTGGCACAATAGGCTTTATAGCTTGAGCGCCAGGGGAGCTCCACTTTATAGGGGCTCCCCGCCCGTCATATAACTAACTAACTAACTAACTAGTTGCATTTTTAACTAAAGATATGAATTTCCAACAGAAAATATACATTTTGAACCAAGAGCATTAAATCAATTAAATAATGTTTCGAATAAAATGATAAATTTCGATAAAAAAATGCATTTTATACAAAAAAATTAAATTTTTAAACCAAAAATATGAATTAAAAAAAGTTAATTTTTAACCAAATAGTTGAATTTTTTTACCAAACAAGTTGAACTTTCAACCGAAAAAGACGAACTTTAAAACAAAAAGTACATCTTCTTAACAAAATTGTTGAATGTTCAACGAGATAATAATAATTTGAACTACAAGATTAATTGTCAACTAAAGAAATTATATGCCTGTAAAGCTTATTAGTACTTAACACATTTTATTTTCTATAAATTATATATATAAGTTTAATCTCTACACGTTTATAAAATCTAGTAAGCTTTTGTGAGAAAGGAGCTAGGGAGTTCAGAGAAAATCTTATACTATCTTCCACGGGGAGAGGGCGTGTGGAAATTTTCAGTCAAGCCTTACGTAATTTACGTAATTTACACCACTAAACTTTCAGTTTAATTTATGGAAAATTCCACCACTTTTTCAGATTTTCCCTGACTTTCCCGAATTTGCTAGTTTTTTTTTTATTTATTCTTTTTTTTTTGTTCGAAACTCACTTTTTTGTTGAAAATTCCCAATTTTGGGTCTAAAATTTAACCATTTTGTAGTAATTTTTTTTTATTTTGTTTGGAAATTACAATTTGTTTGTATTCTTTACTTTCTTAACTAAAAAGTATTTTTTGATGAAAAGTCAACTATTTTGTTGAGAATTCATCATTTTGGGTATAAAATTCAACAATTTCGTAAAAAGTTTTCTTTTAGGCTTGAAAATTGAACATTTTGTTCGAATTTTAATTCTTTCTTGACTAAAAACAATTTTTTGGTTGATGAATGAACTATTTGGTTAATAATTCATCTTTTTAGGATGAATTAAACTGTTTTTTAATTATAATTGATATATTTTTGGGTTGAAATATGAACTATTTAATTTTTCGTTAACAATTCATCTTGATTTGTTGGAACTTCCACTATACTTGATTAAAAGTTGAACTACTTTGTTGAATGTTTATTTTTCTGGTTAAAGATTCATGATTTTGCTTGGAAATTCATCTGCTTTGTTGAAAATGTCCCTTTTTTTTGGAATATCGTCTTTTTGGCTGAATGCAACTATTTGTTATTTAAAATTGAAATTTGTTCTGTCTAAAATATAAACTGTTACAACTTTATTTAGAATTTAGATTTTTTGGTTAAAAAACTTATTAAGGTTGAAAAGTTAATTATCTTGTTAAAAAATCAACAACTGTTTCAGAAATTCAACCTTTTTGGTTGCAAATTGAATTATTTATTAAAAAGGTCGTTTTTTTTATTGAATATTAACCTTTTCATTGAAAATTTACATTTTTAGTTTGTAAATTAACCCGTTTCTAGAAAATTCGAATTCTTGGCTCGAAAAATCAACAATTTGTGGCTGACCCTTGAACTTTCATTTCATTTTATCGAAAATTTTCCGACTCTTGCAGGTTTTTCCTGACTTTCCAGAATTCCCTGACCCGTATCAACTCTGTAAAAGTTTTAATGATATTCGAGTGGCTTAAAATGCGAAGTCAACATGCTTGGGGAAACTAGACTCAGCTAAGCAAGCTGAATTACGTTTTTTGCGAGTAAGTACTGTGGGATGCAGATAAAGGTAATGGGATTTTGTCGGCCGACGGTGCAATCTTAGGTTGCTGACCAGACTGGACCTGCCGTGGGTTGGTACCTCGTCCCTGGTAGGAAGCAATTAATAAAGGGATTCTCTCTTTCTCTTTCTTCCAGATCTCGCCGCTTCCCTCTCGATCCTTTTCTTTCTCATGAATGTCGGATAGAATAGAATCGGTCGAGGTTCACCAACACAGAGGCAGACGGTCCCCCTACGTTACCCCCTCGAATCGAAAGTCGGCGTCAAAAGTACGCGACCCTCACTTTGAACGCACACCACTCGTTCAAAAAAAATCGCAGAAAATTCCAGCTAGCTAGACGTGAAAGCTTAAAGTCTCCCGCGTTGAACGATATATATATATATATATATATATTATTGTTCTACAAAATTGTTTACACTAGCTCTGATGTAAAACATGTCAAAAATTGAGGTTTTGGATGCACTTTTTTAAGCCTCGACTTTCGAGACTTCCCAAAACGAGCTGGAAGTCCTCAAAAATCTGAAAAAAAATTACAGACGATTCTTAAGGTGTCTAGACTGCAACGCAGTTTTCAAAATTTCGAAGTATCAAATTGTTTGCTAATTACAGACCGTTTTCCACAAAATCTTATCTTGGACATAAATAATGATAGGGAGTTGACTTATGGCTTAAAGAGTGCAGTTTTGTAACTTGATTAAAGTACACTTTAAAAAATTAAATACGATCGATATTTCGCGAAATAATCCTTTAAGAATATTTCACGAAAAGTCGAGGATAAAAAAGTGCATCCAAAACCTCATTTTTTTACACGTTTTACACCAGAGCTAGTGTAAACAATTTTGTAGAACCACAATATACATATCGTTCAACACAGGAGACTTTAACCTTTCACGTCTACCTGGCTAGAATTTTCTGCGATTTTTTTTAACGAGTGGTGAGCGTTCAAAGTGAGGGTCGTGTACTTTTGGAGCCGACTTTAGGGAGGGGTAATTGATAGGAGTGTGCGAGACGATGAGAATTGTTTACCCCGGAAGGATTGACCGCTACGCGAAGGCACTCAACTCCAACTTTCCTTCTATTCGTTTATTCTCCATATTATGGAATGGAGATATTCTCCAGATTCCAGAATATTGTCTGTTGAATCCAATCCTTCTTGACAAGAGTTGAGTCTTCAGCTTTTATTTATTACCGAGTTCCGTCCGTCCGTCTCCTAACTCACAACTCACAACTCAGGGGATTCAGGAAAGAAAGGTAAGCGGAAATAGGTGATCAGAGGGGAGCGAAATTAGGGAGAGTACGATGAAATGTAGCTGAAGTGTAGAAATGAGGATGTAGATGAGGAAGAAGTTGGGGAAGGGAAGGCAAGTGAAGATTGAAAGAGGAGGTTTGAACTACATATTAACGTCTTATTAATGGGTCATTTACTTGAAAAAAAGTGACTGATGAGTATTAATGATGTGACTAATATTCTTTTGAATTTCAAAAATTCAAAAGAATTTGAGGCAAATGAGAAAAATCCGACAAAATACATACAAATTCAAGGTAAATTAAAAAAATCCAAGTAAGTTTAATAGACTTCAAAATCAATTAAAAAAAAAAATTTGCAAATCCATTGGACTGAGTAGAATTGAGTAAAATACAAGAACTCAAGTCAATTCTATAGAATTCAATAGAATTGAAAATTTCTGCAAAGCCTTCAGAATGAACTAATAAGAATTCAAATTGAATTGAATATGAATTGTGAATACTTTTTTTTATAACCATTAAAATATGATGAAAACTGGTGAAATTTTATATTTCCTAAAACTTTTGAAAATGTATTAAAATACCCTGATGGCTTTAAAAATCCTTATAATAATTTAAACTGTCTTAAAGCTTAGAAAATTCCTTGCAATTTAAAAAAATATCTTAATAAATTTTTAAAATTTATGAAATTTAAATGAGATTGAAATCAAATTTAAATCCTATTTAACGTCCAATGATCAAGCTGAAGTGCAGAATTTATCTGCAAGTTTTTGAAAGGTTTTAAAAATTCCTTGAAATTTTTCAAATTTTGAAGTATTTGTTTATGTAAGTTGTTGGCTTTAGGGTCAGGTGAATTTAAATTAATTAAGTTGTTTCAAACGTTTCGGCACACAATGGTGGCCCTCATTAGAGAGTTTTATTAAATCTGTGAAAAGTACAAGATATCTTGTAAGTACGCATTTTTACATTTGGAAGCATTATTCTTTGATTAATGTATCAGAAGTGAAATTATAAAATTACCTTATTTGAAATTTGAATTTGATTTAATTTTATCAATAACTATTGATAAATCTTTCAGTAATCTTAAAACATTGTTTTATTTTAGCGAAGTATAATTAATGAGAAACCAATATCAATGTAGTCGGGGAAATTTTGTTGTCGCCAATTTCTTATTTTATATAGAAGAACGTTGCAATGAAAAGACTCCATAAAACATTCTTTTTCAGTTACGGCAAATAAATTAATAAAAATTAAATTTAATTACATGTGTGTAACTTAAAAGTGAATTTTGTAAGCAACGTTCTTCTATATAAAATAAAAAATTAGTGACAAAAATTTTCTCGACGTAATTGATATTGCTTTCTCATTAATTGTACTTCGCTAAAATAAAACAATGTTTTAGGAATACTGCAAGATTTATCAATAGTTATTAATAACATTGAATCAAATTTAAATTTAACTAATTTTATAATTTCACATCTGAGATATTAATCAAAGAATAATGCTTCCAAATGTAAAACTGCGTACCTTCATCAACAATTTCTACAAAATTTATTATTGAGAGTAAATATAATCCCCCAGCGATTATTTTTCAAAATACCTTGAATATCTAATTTCATTTAAATTCATCCCACAGGATTACAACCTACTAGCAATTGCTTGGAATTTTTTGAAATGCCACAAAATGTTTCGAAAGAATTCTAGAAAATTCAGAAATAAGTATAGACCTGAATTCAATACAGTGGTTAAGCCACAGGTTTATTTATTGGAAGAGAAGAGATTAAAGTGATATTTTCACTTTAAAAAGTGACGAAAGAAGTGGTTTGAGAAAAAGGTGATTAAAAGTGACTTTTTGACGCCCTTGATTATTCTTGACAGTTACATAAACTATTTCTTATAGAAATGCCCTGAACAATAAAATACCCTGACTTTTCCCTGATTTCAAACGTTTTCCTTTCAATCGATAAATTGTCTTTGAGAGCAATGTCAAAATTATGAAATTTTTCAAATTTGACGGCAAGCTGTAGATTACTATTTGCCCCACTTATGAGTCCATGGCAAATAAAATTAGTACTACCTGTAGAACCTTTTCAACAATTATGGTTTAAGTTTACGCTGGAACATTTTCTTTCAACCGTGTGACGAAAAAGGATCCTCCCTTTTTTATGTTTGTTTCGCCTCTCGAATGGAAACGTTATTGCTTCACGCTATCCAATTATCAATATTTGATAAATCCTGGGTTAGTTGTTCCACTTTCTGGTAAACACACGGCGCTGGTACTCGAAACCATAAATTAAACAAGACAATTTTACGGATCTGACCTCTAATAGCTCTAGAATATTGGCTGGCGGCTCAAACCTCAGGGAGAATCGACCGAAATTACAAAGCTGCTTCCGAATCCGAGGTTTTTCGACCTAGGGAAAATTATAAATAATTTTGTGGTGATTAATCTTGGAAGAAGGTCCTGGGATACAGATAGGGACTCCCCTGATTGATCCTAATCTGTCACGCCCTTTTTTCCTTATCTTATCGTTTCATCATATCTGTACAAGTAAATTTCAGGCAAGAGGGAGATTCCGTGTTGAAGTTTGTGCTAAAGTGATTCAATATTTATGTGGTTAAAGAATGATTGATTTTCTGTATCAATATTAATATTCATTTTTTCTGCAAGAGTTTTTGGTGCAACTTTAATACTCTCTTCTGTCCTAGAATTATTAAAAATACATTAGGCGAGCATTTGAAAAAAGCCTCGGTGTAGTTTTAATTGATGGTGACGAAAGAAGAAAGAATTTAAATTGCAGTTTTGACGTGGGTTCTAACATGTGCTTCTCAAAAGTGTGACAAAAAAAGCTTCCTCTGAGTACAAGAACAGTTGTAGGAACTGATCCTTTTTCAAAAAGCCAGCTAAATAATTTCCTGATCTTTCATCTGCATTTAACGATGATCATCAAGTGAAGCGTGTCAGTCATCATGCCAGTTGTAGTTCAATTTAAATAAAAACTCGAATCAATTTGCCCTTAGTTTTTAAATTTTCAGAACACATGCCACTAAATGAGAAGGAACAATTAGAGTGGCCGTAAAACTTAATTTCCAAAATTCCCTGATTTCATTTTTCCGTACCATTAACATTCAAAGACCAACATTTTAATCATATGCTATTTTCAACATATAATATTTTATGAACGGAATACAAAAATTTAAATTTAAATAAAAAAGTCTCAAATTCATTAATTTATTTCAAATAAAAACATGACTTTTTACCATAAAGGGCGATTTTTAAACAAAAAACTTGCACTTAAGACCAAAAAGATGTTTAATTAACAAACACTTGAATTATTAGCAACATAGTTAAATTCTTTACGAACCATACTTGACTTATCTGCCTTCAAAGATATATTTTCAACGAAAAAATTGAATTTAAAAAAATAAAGGTTAATCTTCAATCAAAAACAGTTGCATTTTCAACCAAGTATCTAAATTTTTAAGCATAAAAATTAATTTTTAACTAAATAGTTGGATTGGCAATCAAAGATTTGAATTTTGAATCTGTAAAGATGATTTTTTAACCAAATGTTCAATTTTTTAATGAAAAGAGATTAAACATCAGACAAAAATAGTTACATTTCCAAACGGATAGTTACATTTTTTAAGCAAAAAAGACGAATATTTTAGAAATCAGTTAAATTTATAACCCGAAAAGTTAAATTTTCAACAAAAGGACAATACAACGAACAATATAATAGCTGATATTTAAACAACAAAAAAACGAATTTTCAACACAACAGTAGATTTTTTAAGTTTTAAGGAAAGTGTTGATACTTCCACAAAATAATTCAATTCTTAACAAAATATTTAAATTTTCAAACAAACACATAAATTTTAATCTACGAAGATGATTGGTAAGTTTTCAATCAAAAAGATGAATTTTCAACTGAAAAATATCAATTTTAAACTAAAAATAGAATAAATAATTTTTCTGTTAAAACAATTTTAAACATATTTTTAACAAAATAATAGTTAAATCCGCAACCAAAAAATATTAATTTTTAACCAAATAGTTGAAATTTTATCTAAAAA
The DNA here is from genome assembly GCA_010014905.2 of Druon quercuslanigerum. Classification (NCBI taxonomy): domain Eukaryota; kingdom Metazoa; phylum Arthropoda; class Insecta; order Hymenoptera; family Cynipidae; genus Druon; species Druon quercuslanigerum. Next base: position 29,215 of record JAAAKG020178772.1, read on the forward strand.
AAAGTTTTAATATCTACTAAAACACATGACTTTTTAAACCAGAGAGAACATGCTCTAGAAAAATATTTAAATTTTCAGCCAAGAAAGATTTTTATTTAATTTCCAATATCGAAATCACTAAAAGATAAAATTTTTGAGTAAAGATATTAACATTACGAGCAAGTAAATGAAAAAAGAATCAAAAATAGAAATAAAAGAATAAGACATTATAAACAAGAATATTATATCAGGGTGGCCGCAAAAGTTTATTTTCAAAATTATCTAATTTTTTCCTGACCAATTTTTCATTTTCCCTGATCATTAATATTCAAAGATCAAAATCTTAATCATGTAAGATTTTTAACTGAGAATCTTTTATAAACGGTAAAAAACAAATTTAAATGACTTATCCCTGTCTTTTCCCTGATTTCCAGATTTTCCTGACCTGCGGCCATCCTGGTTTTTCCTTGTATTTCATTTTTTTACTTTAGTTACGATAACATTGAGCAAAAGTCTAAAAATTCTTAAAATGCAGAAATATTACATAGATAAGTGTCTGTAACGTACGAATCAGCGAACAGATTTCTCGAAAAATGTTTTCCAATTTTATAAGCAAAAAACTAACAATTTTTAAAATCAGTTTTCAACTTTTTTAGGAGTTCACTTAGCGTGTAAGCTACATTTATTTACTTAAATATGTAGACAAGTTTCGTTTTCAATCATTTCGAAGAACTTAGGAGTGGCTATAGCATACCACCTATAGTATACCATGGAAAGGCAAACGAAAAAATAGAAATTACAAAAAATGGTATGAGTGAGCCAATTCAAAAATTTTCAAAAGTTTCATTATCCTTATTTATTGTTAATAAAGTGAATAAGTATGAATCCAAATAAAACATTATTCTATTTTTGAGCTTTATATAAAGCGCCTCTTACATAGAAATTCTCTGGCAGTTGCAAGATCTTTTTCAAAAACCTTGACTATTCCCTTATTTCCAGGTTTTCCCTGCTCTACAGCAACTCTGTCAATCTAACAATCCTGTTTCGTTAGAAGTTTGCTAAAAGTGCATATAATTGATTTAACATGCATGGAGAAGAATTCCCTTTGTGCTGGACGATGTGGTGACTGCGGGAAATGAGACCCGGTGGGCGGCAAGAGGTCGGGTTGAGTGTACCTGCTGCTCATTGGTAGACAACCGTCGTAACAATGCAACAATATTACGATTCAGGTTCAGAGCTTAATGAATGGATGTATTCTGAGTGTGCGGCAATTCGAGAATCCGCAAATAAAAGACCAGGCACCACCAGTTTTGAGTTGAAACTATTCAAATTTGGATCAGACACGGTGATCATCATTAAATTCGGCCGTCCAGCTAATAAACTTTGCAATCTGAAATGCAGAGTTTACAGATCAAAATAATATCAGAAAATGGTTTAATTTCAAACCAAAAAATATGAATTTTCTATTAAAAAGTTGAATTAGCTAGGTAAAAAATAATAGTTATTACTTAAAAAATTAATTTTAAATAAAAAAACAGTTGATTTTAACAGAAAAGATTTTAATTTTGCATACAAAACAATTAGATTCCATCAAAACGGACGAAATTCTTAAACAAACATAAATGTTTAACAAAAATGTTGTAATTTTCAACCAAAAAAGATAAATTCACAATGAAAATTATAATATTTGATATTGCAGGAAAGATTTATGCGTTCAAATAATTACGCCGTCGGCGTTTAGAACCAAAACTGTACTTAAACTTAAGTTCGACTGTAGTTAATATTTTAAAAACAAAATTATCTTTAAAAATTTAGTTAAAAAAAAAAATAATTTTCACCGATTGAAACACTTGAATTTTTATTTAAAAAATAAATTTTTAACAAATTCTCAAAGAAAATTTAGCAGTCGATATTTCAGCCAAAAAATAATTCAATTTTAAATAAAAAAATGTTCTCCTTCAACCATTAAAAATCAATTTTTATTTAGAAAAATGAAGTTTTAGATAAAGACCGAAGTAAAAATTCTTGGACTTTGTTTCGACTTCAAGTGCCCGTAATGCTTAAGTCAGCATGTTTCATTTTTGAGACGGAGCCAGACTTCAATGCATGGCATGGAAACAAGTTTCTATGGCTTGAACACATATATTTATATCTTGAGTCGAATCTTTATGACACCAAGTGGTCATGAAAGCTAATCTTTGTTAATAATAAAACAATTTTGTTTATTTTTATACAATATAAATATTCAAGCAATTTATTTACGGATTTTCATTTTATTATACTTGTTTGACTACGATACCGCAAATGTGCTTGTTCTTACGTATTTCTAACGGTTTAGGAGATCCGTATAAAAAATTATAATTTAAATTTTTTGAAGAAAAGTTTTCAGAGTTATACTCGTTCAGATCCACAGATTCGGAGTTCTTTAATTAAAAATTTACTTTAATGATAACAAGTATTTCATTCATCAATTTTAATCTCATTTCTGAGTAGAAAAATGTTTGTCTTGAGACAAGTTTACGCCGACTTGGGATTAACCATGCTGAGCTCATAAAAGTAACGCATTATCATACGTAGAATTTAATAAAGAACGACCATCTTTCAACAAAATAGTTTAATTCTCATTCAAAACAAGTTGATTTTTAATGAAGCTGTTGAATTTTCAACCAAAAAAGATGAACTCTCAACAAAAAATATAATAGTTAATTTTCAAACACAAAATATTTTTATTTAAAATAAAAAAACATTTCAATTCAATCAGAACAATCTAATTTTTGCGATATTCAAATAATTGAATTTTCAGTTAAAAATAAGGTTTCAAAGAAAAACAAAAATCGAATTTTTAGTAAATAGTTGAACTCCCAAGCAAAAGAGACGGGTTTTAAATAAAGTAGTTAAATTTAGACCGTACAAAGATAAAATTTCAATCCAAATTGTCGAATTTTCAAGGCAAATAGATTAAAATTTAACCCAGAGCAGTTGCAATTTTAATTCGAAAGATTCGAAGATTAATTTTCTACCCAAAAACGTTGCATTTTTAACAACAAATAATTCAGTTCGCATTTAAGCGAAAAAAAGAGAATGAGGAATAAAAGGGGAAGTTTTTTTGAAAGTAGGGGTAAAAAGAGAAAATCTATGAAAAGGGAAAAAGAGGGAAATAGGGGAAAGGGAGTAAAGTATACAAATATAATGTTTTTCGCAAAGCATGTGTGTCAGGTTTAGAATGAACCTTTTTACAGTGTAAGAGAGGACATGTAAGTGTATTTGCCAGAAAGAGAGATGAAAACCCCAAGGAAAAGATGAACAGAGAGGTACACAAGTTGAGAGAAAAATCGACCAAGCATAAGTGTATAACTCCGTGTGTTCGTTACCTTCTTGTGTACCTTGCGCTTAAAAGATGCTTTCGTTTCTCGTCCACTTTGCCAAATTTCCCTCGCTTCAAAGCGTGACAATCTCATACTTCTTGAATCTTTTATTCCTTCTCCAGAAAATTGAAATATTCAACAAAAAGCTGGAAAACATGGAAAAGTATGTTTCTTTGTAGTTTCTGTAAACAATATAAACTCAGGCTTCACAGCGTTTCAGTAGATCGATTTTAAGAAAAGAAAAGGGATAAAGAGGGTATTTTATTTATTATGACTTGATGAAGCTCTTTGCCTGGAGTGATTACTAGAGAGATTGATCAGCAATCTGTGTCGGAGCGGTGTTGCCAAAGGAACCCATGTGTCCAAACTGCCCATGTAGCAATCAACTCTCAATTAATATAATTTATTAGAGGGCCATAATATACCCAAATTTTTTGCATTTAATTTTTGATTTAATAAATTTGGTTTCTACAACCACCTCTAAGACATTTATCTCTGATACGTTTTTTACGTATTATATTACATATTTTAAAAGTATCAAGAATGTTTCAAAATTTCTACTTATTTATCGCAGGCTGTTCTTTCCACTTTGTAAATGCGAACTTAATCAATAAGACCTAATCAGAAAATCTAACTTGTTTTAGTTGAAAGTTCATTCTTTTGGATTCAAAAGTTTACTTGAGAAATCATCTTTTTTGACTAAAAACTTTCTTAATTCGCTGAAAATTCAAATATTAGGTTAAAAATTAACTTTTTTGTTACAAAAATGTATAACCTTGGGTTGAAAATTTAACTGTTTTGTAGCCCGGGGCAGGTTGAACATTCATTTTACACTATAAATCCGATTTCGAAAGCTCCGTTTTTGTAATTCACAGGATTGCTGGTCAACATTGTTTCTAACGGGACAGGGCGAGAGACGGTTGCGACTCTCGACTCGAAAGGGCCGCAGTGCGCGAGTCCTCAGTCAAGTAAATTGCGCAATATTATGCATTTTCATTGGAAACGGTCCGAACGGCCCTGACTGTTTACGCTTCCATTCACCCGATTTAGCAACAAGACTATTTGCAGGCAACTCCCGAACCTTACTAAATCGGGGTTCTGGTGTAGTTGAAAATTTGTATTTTTTGGTAGATGAAATTTCCACTGTTTGGCTTAAAATTTATCAACGTTATTAAAAATGCAATATTTGTATAATATGTGTTTCAGGGTATTTTTCAAAATTATGTGGGGAAAGGGGGAGGGGCAGTTATCCATGTAAAATTAATTTAAATATGAAATAACACAGAGAATTAGTGCAAAGCTTCATTACATTAAAATTAGTATAATCACGCAACAATTAGTGCATGTCGGAACCACAGTAAACCACACCAAAGCGCACTATCGAAATTGAAGCTTTGTAACAATCTATTCGGCCGAGTAGATTCATTTCCCATTTTTTATATATCGAGCATCAGGGATAAATTCCTCTACAGCGTGTGTTAAAAAATTCAGGACATTAGGAAATTGGGAATTTTTTTGTTTTAGACTATTTTTATGAATAGCTATCACGGAGGTGAAAGTTATGGGACTATTGAATCCGCCCAGAAAACGCCCATTCATAGAAAGAATGGTTTCCATCTGGGATTTAGGTTTAAACTGCCGAGATCCTTGTTCTTCTAAGATTGAAAACACGTCCGAAAACACAGATTTCCTTTAATTTCTCAAATAACAAACTGTAAATCTGACCTCGGAATGGGAAATAACATTTGGGTCAAGGAAGTGCCAGATGTTTTCAAATAAGGCCCTATTTCAATAAAAGGTTGACGAAAATTTATAAAATCTCTCTTTCAGAATCTGTTCATGAATAGTAAACTGAAAAATGTTAAACGAAGTTAATGCGATTAATGACAGGTTCGCTGTCGTATCCCAATTTCAAAAAATTCTTGACTTTTTCCGGACAAATATTTGATTGATCCCGACCCTCATAAATATTTCCTTCCTGCATAAAAAGAATCTTACAGGTTAATTTTAGGAGATTATGTTAATCTCCTGTGTTAATGTAAGAAAATGTTTGTACATTTATTCAAAAGACTTTTAGTGACAGCAGTTATACGGAATTTCATAACAGGATAAAAAAATATCAACAAAACAGTTCAATTTTGATCCGAAGAGATGCAATTTCAAACAAGAAGAATCATTTTCTAAGAAAAAAATCGATTTTTTAACAAAATATGTGAATTTTCAACCAAAGAGATAAATTTTTAACGAAAAAAATGAAGTTTCAACGAAAAGTGGAATAGCTGATATAATTACCAAAAAATATTTTGATCTTAAATTAAAAACAATTGAATCAACAAAAAAAATACAAATTTCCGACAAACTAGTTGAATCCTCGATCAAAACTGATTAATTTTAAAAGAAAAAGAGAAACTTTTTTTGAAAGAGTTGCATTTCCAACCAAGAAAGATTTTTCTGTTAATGACAAAAAAATGTTTCCTCTGAATCGTTGAATTCTGAAGCCAAAAAGACGAATGTGTCATACAACTATTGAGTTTTCAAACATCAAGATGGATTTTATACCTAAAAAAGAGCAATTTTCAACAAATCTATGATTTTTCAACCAGAACAGATAAATTTTAATTAAAAAAAGAATAGTTCAATTTTGAGTAAAAAACATTTTAACGAAAAATCCGAATTTTCAAAAAAATCGTTTAGAAGTTGAATTTTCAATCAGGAAAGATGAATTCCCAAAGAAAAATGTAATAGTTGATATTTTATCCTAAAAAGATTTTTATTCTAAAAATAGGATACTTAAATTTTCAGCTCGAAAAATTAATTTTCAAGTATACAAAGGAATCTTCAGCAAAGTACAACCAAAAACAGCTTAAGTTTTAACCACACATTCGTATTTTTATCCAAAAAAGATGAAATTTCTACGACAATAGGTAAAGTTTTTAGCCAAAAGGCGAAATTTCATAAAAGAGTTAAATTATCAAACTGAAAAGATTTGTCATTCAATAAAGAAAAGAAATTTTATTCGAAATGTTGAATTTTCATGCCAAAAAGATGAATTTTCCACAAAACAGTTGAATCGTAAAACTAAAATAGGAACTTTCATTTAAAATGTTAATTTCCAAGCTAATAGTGGATTTTTTAACAACAATTCAAAAATTTGCAATTGAAAAGAAAAACATTTAAACAAAAATATTGATTTTTCAACAAAATAATACATTTTTCAACGAACTAATAAAATTTTTCACCAAAAGATGAATTCGCAAGAAAAAAATATATGAAATTATACATAACTGCAAAATCAGCGCACGGCGAAAATGGTCGAAAACGTTTGAATCTGGTTTTCCCTATCCCACCTAATTTAATATATATTAAAAAAAAATGTCCCAAAGAAAACAATATCTGCGAGATGTTAATCTTAATATGCTATATATTTATTTAATATGAAGCTAAAAAACGTAAATCTATAAATCGATATGTAAGGTATCGATATATACTTTCAATAAATCGAATAGATAATAAATGTATTGGAAATAAAGCTTAAAAAAGATCTTTCAATTTTGGTCTGATTTTCGGAAGAGGCAAAAAGGTACATGCTACTTTTTCTCTTTAAAAAAATTGGGAGACATGCAGTTCAATAATGAATTTAGTCGATATTAACAGTTACAAAATATTTCTATCAACCCTGAGTTCTGAAGGTAGTATACTATAGGTTTAAGGTGGGACAAAGAGTCGACGGAGTTGAAAATTTACACGTTAACTTTATTATCCTGCCGACATCCGTCGGACCTGTCAGCAGGAAGAGTAAAAAGAGATACGCAGGAGCGAAGCGGAAAACGAACGAGAAGTAGGAAGTCCAACTATGGGAAATTGTGGAGAACTCCACTCGACTCAGCACGCCAGATGTACTGCAGGCGGTGGTCTAGTCTAGAGTCTAGAGATGGAAGACATCACAGATTACGATATAACACTTGACTCCGCCGATGGAAGCCGCCGAGACCGAAAGAGGCAGACGAAGAGGAAGTCAGGACCAAGGAACTTGGAAGGTGCACGCGCGAGTGTAAACAGAAACGGATAGACGATAGAGATCTAAATAGCAGGAGCGATATTTGTACCTTCAACTTGTACCAAGTTGAAACGCTCTGTCTTTGTATATAAAGGAAAGGGTGTTTAGTTGAAACAAATAGCTACATCCAGAATTCAGTTGCAACCATTCATACACTTCATTCTTAAATGCCAAAATAAATATACTACGGCCAGATGTACGCCAGACTAGGCTCGTATTCATGAATATGATCATCTCACTGAGAAAGCGGGATTTAAAATAAATTTCAATTTCAATTGTTTTTGTTCTTTTGGATACTAAAGCACACTCTTGTTATAGTCAAATGCAAGTTTCCAAATCTCAATTTTGCCACTGCTCGCCAAATCCATCCTCCCCTAGAATCTTTACCACATTCTCTTGCCAGCTTCCTTTATCTCATATTCCTCTCCTACGTCTTTCCCATACATGCCCCCATATTTCCTCTCCCTTTTCCCAGATTCTGTACTTGCTTTTATCTTTTTTCTCCAAAACATCCCTTTCCGTACCTCATTTCCCAAACTAAATCTTGAAATTCTAGTTCATCTTCTCCCTATCCGCCTGTTTTATAAATATTTTGGTACTTTTCCTTTCTTATCATCTTATACCATTTATTATATTTTGATTCCTCAATCGTTCACCAGTTATTCCAGTTTACTCATATCCGTACCGTCAACCTTCTGTATCATTTTTGTACACTCTTAATCTCTTTCCTTTCCTCGCATTTCAATATCTCTGCTCCATACCCTAACACCGGCCATATTAGCATATTAACACATTCTTCTACAATCTTTTTTTAACCGTCTTTTTCATATTACCTATATTTGTGTAATTACTCCTGCCGCTTTTTTTCATTTTTCTTATATGAGCTTTAATAATCTCCATTTGTTTGAAAGGTATATCCCAAATATTTTAACTACTTTATTTCTTCTAACTTTGCTCCTTTGCATCTCCCAGTCCATTCTTTCTCTTTTCCTCCTCTGTTTCTTAACCTCATAACTTTGTTTTTTCTACAATTAAATTCAACTTTTGCCCATCTAAGTATTTCTTTCATAATTTATTCTTATAGGAAATTCAGTATAGTTCTATAATGAACTTCCCGAAGATTTGAACGGAACTTGAGACAAATGTTGAAAATGATTGAACTTAAATTTTAATACATTTCTAGGGATTACAAAGACTTTACGGATTTCAAAGATTTCCAGGGATTTGAACGTTTTTTCTAAGAGAACTTTAACCAAAAACTTTCAATTAATATATTTTAAAGCGATTTCAAATGATTTCTGAGAAATTTTGGAAAAAAAAGTAATGAATTTTCAAATGAAATTTCAAGTGATTCTTAGCGATTTCGAACATTTCAAGGAATTTTTAAGCTTTTCAAAAAATTTCACGCGATTATAATGTTTTTGTTAAAACTGCAAAGATTTAAAATAAATAACAATATTTCTAGGGATTTGAACTCTTTTTTTAATTGGCAGTTTACAAATTGATCAATTTTTTATGTATGCCAATCAAGATTTAAAAAATGAAAAAATAAGAAAGGGATATTCGATTCTGAATCTTGTAAATCTGTAATTGTTCAAGCTCTTATTAAAAAGCTGTAATTTTTCATAAGTTTTTCAACTTGAAAAGGTCTAGTTTTTAATGTTTGAATTTGAATCAATTTCAAATGATCTATTTTATTAAGATTTGACCTTGCTTAATACATTTTGAAAGATCAATTTGAAATATATTTGTAATTCCCTTCTTCTATAAAATAAAATTAATATTCTTTTCTAAAATGTCAGTCCCATGTAAAAAATTGTATGCTTTAAGTCAAATTATAATTTTTACGCAAAATTTTTGAGTAAAAATGATCATTGTTAACGAAATTTTCTATTCTAAAGTCCACTTCTATCTCAGATTTATAATTCTTTTGAAAAGTTGCCTATCCCAAAGTCTAAATTCTATAATTCTATGTAGAAATTGTCTGTCTCAAATTCAGAATTATAATTCTTTGCGGAAATTCTTTGTCCAAATTGTAAAATTATATTTATATCCTGAAAGTTTCTCTTTCAAGTTAGAATTTTAATTCTATTAGAAAATTTCCTGTTGTAGATGCTAATTATATTTGTTCCATAATTCTCTGAACCAATTCAGAATTAAACATAATTGCTTCCGGAATCTTCAAACTTCAACTCAAAATCATCAGTTTTTTTTAGAAAACTCATTGTTTCAAGTCAGAATTATACTTCTTTTTAAATCCAGGCATAACTCAGAACTATAATTATTTTTGAAAGTTGCCTACTCCAAGTGAGAGTTACGATTTTTTCACAACTTCCCCTTTCCAACTCCGAATTAGCAATTAGAGTATTAAAAGATATAAAACCACATTCGACAGAAAAATCGTGATCACTGAATAACATTTCCGGTCATTTTCCGGGTTTCACGGTCAGATAGACACTCTGTTAATTTTTAATTTCATTAAAACCTAATTTATTCGTTGGCTGGGAATTATTCCTAGTCAGAGAATTAATGCACTGTCATTTGCCGGTTTCCCGGTCAAGTGTCCACCTTCTATTTAGAAGTGAAGAACAACTGCGATGGAATTTTATTTACTGCAGTATTTTTTTCATTAAGATAGCCTCAAAGACCCTCAGGCATATCCTTTTTCCGTCTTTTTAATTACTGCAAACCGAAGGTGCAAGAGAACTCGGTGGCTGCTTATACAACGTACAGCTATTTATAAAGAAGGCACAGTTCACCGTCCGTTAAAAAGAAGGACTGGTACTCGATAATTCAGCTTCTTGTTCGCTGCACGAGCTGAGCGAGTACACCGTCAGAGGCAAACGAAGACGCTAATTACAGAGAGCCACTTTCCAGCTGCGTTGAGTTTCAGTGTGGGGTGCAATACAGAGGGCATTTGGCGGACAGTTCCACCAGAGACCGAGCTTGACTTTGTCGGCAAAGCGGAGGTCCGCTTCGTCGACCGGATGTTATCCATGAGCCATACCCAGTTTCACTCCCTCGGTTCGCTGTGTGGACATAGCCACGGACTTCGTCTCTTTCTCTTCACATCACCGGAGATCCCTAACATAAAAAGGACAAAACTCCTTCCTAGAAAGCGATTAGCGTCCAGGCCTGAAAGTGCTTCAAAGTCTTCGACTGGTCTTCGGCCCTGACTCATTATTTGACTCACCACTCCTGATCAATCGACCATGAGACCCTTGTGTAAGTGGTCAGGAAAATGATCGACGCCTTACTTCCTCTTTAACGATCCAATTTGTTTATCTAGACATTCTAGAGCCCTATCCCAATACCTTCTATCTATAACATGATACCTTTCTAAAGTAACTATCTTTCCAAAGTTAACGAACATCGTTTAGGAATTTAGTTTGAGGAACGTCTGTTAAATCAATCTTGGTTTGCTCGTTATAGATATATATGTCTGGGAATGTTTCTAAAATTAATTATGAAAATTGACATACTAAAGCAGGGAGAAATCATTTGTACGCATTTCTGTTGGACACTATAAACCTTGGGAAATTTACACAGAAGAATATTTCGAAAACATCTTTCTTTTGATTGATATGAGTCACCGTAATTATTATTATTTCTCAAAAAAATGTTGTGGGGTCGCTTATTAAGATTGTAAACCAATCAAAGAATTTAGATCAACGAATACCTATGAAATCAATCATTCGCTTGTTACAGGGGTTTTAAAATGTTTCTAAAATAATTATGAAAAATTGAGGTAATAAGACAGAGAACAATGATTTGTGATCACCTCTGATTGGGAACCTATAAACCTCAGGAATTTGTGTATGAGACAAAATAGATAAGGAAAGATTTCAAATCTGGGGCACCTATCAAATTTCGATGAGCTACCATATTTTGAACAAATCTTTCTTCCGATGTTTGCCAGATATTACTGCAATATTCAAGAACAATACATTATTTGTATGAGAACTAGTGCTCGAAAATGTGTGCTTCTGACGTAAAATCAATGCTATATTCTCTGACTTCGAATCTCGCGTTTCTAGAATGTTCATGAATTATTTGTAGCTTTATGAGAAGAAAGAGAATTATCCAACAAAGAGTCATTTAGAACTCGCATTAGGGATTCCCGCAAACTTCAATTTGGAGAGCACTTTGCGGTAAGGAGAGTCTCTGACGGCCTCACAATTTCATACAACTATTTATACAACTTCTCCATTAACGAGTGGGATTTCTTCATTAAAATATGATCTTTCTCGAAGAATCGATCGGTTCTTATTTTCTCAATTGCATTCCCTTCTGCGCTATCATCGGGCGTTTCAGCCAGACGATAATAGACCCCGAAGAAAGTAATCTCCATAATTGTGTATGGTTTCCTCCGATGTGGTATTATGTAGGGCGGAGAATACGGCCACACGTATCGGGTTTCCCGGTGGTAACCAGGGAGGCAGCGAGGACGCTAGTAACAAGGCGGTGGAAGCAATAGTGGCGGTGGTGGTGCACATGATTACTTCTGGGTATTTCGGGAAACTCCAAAAGTGCCCGGAAAGTTTTCACTTATATTAGCTTGCTTTCTGCTGCAAGTTCGCTGTGAAGTCGCGGATTGGTGTTGGTGAGTCGGGTACGAGCATACGAGTGAACCAGTCAGCAGACGTCCCCCCTGAGGGATTTGAGGAGAGACGAAGGCTACCTTCTTTCGATCCGAGGTTCCTACACGCGAACTAATGCATACTTTAGCGCTCAAGCACGTCCCCTTTCCTATACCTTGTTCGACACGGCGATCATCGGTGTGCATTCGATTTTACGTGGATTACGCAAGCCAGTAGCAAAATAGAAATTAGAGTAAACTGTTGTTCGTTGAAATGAACTTCGATAAAGTAAGGATCATAGGGAAATTGAAATTTGAGGTACACTCTGTTTCACGTCTTAGTTTAGGAAATATGTAATGATTTTAATAATGTTAAGAAAAATTGAAAATAACCCTCTTACATCAGAAATGAAAAACCTGGGTCGTATAGACTCTAGTAAATTTCCAAGAAGAATAGCATTCATCGGTAAAGAGTCCCCAGCAGAGACCAGAATTATAAGTCATTTCTCGTCGAGGACATTGTAAATAGCCTCTCGGTAAATCGGGGCATTGTGTGGGAAGCAAATCGAGCGGTCTGCATCTAAGCTGGATGTGACGGGTTACGTCTCTCTTTTCCCGAGTCGCCATAATACCCTCTCACTTGCACAGTAAAGCACCAGCTCGCCTTGCAGTGCCGTCATCTTTACTTCTTTGTCGAACCCCTGTACCGAAAGCGTACAATGAGTGCGGCGTTATCATAAATAAAGACCGGCTAAATTAGATTTCCAAATCAAGATGGCGCCCGCATTGTCTACGGTCGAGGTTGAATTAATTGGATTTCAGAACCAACTTCGCTAGGACTCACACCAACGACTGCGTATACAGGAGGCCTGTCGCTGGAAGCTTCATAGTGGTTTGTGCCTTCTGCCTCCGCGGTACTGATGCTGATTATCCCCCGTTTTCTATGAGCTTCTATTCGACTCGGGTCACTCGCACTCGTCTTCAAGTTCAGGGATTCAAGGGTTTCCACGAAGCATATTCAAAGGTTATTAAAGGATCAACGGGTCGGACTGATGTAAAGATAAACAAACGCTCAGTAATGAACGCGCTACCCTTTCCTTATTGTCACAATCCGTAAGCTATAATTCCACACCATCCCTTGGGAGAGATATTGAATCAAGCTACTTTATGCAAAATTAGGTGTTGGACTTCCGTTCGATACCAAAGAAGGTTTACATAGATGGGTACTTCTGTAATAGAAATATCCTAATCTTCACACGACAGAAAATCAGTATAAACCCCTATCATTTTATATAGAAAATTCTGATCAAAAACCAGGATGAATTCTTCTTAATTTTTGAAATCCGTTCTAAATTCTTTAGCATTTAGAAGCTTCACTTTTTTTTAAAAATTGGACTCAAACGATTAACTCGCAGATGGATATGCAAACTCATTTCCATTTACCGGGTATCGGATTGAACCAATATAATACCGCTTTCTACAAAAAAAAGCTACTCTCATGCTGGCCACGTGCAGTTTCAGAGAGCGGGATATGTCGAGAGTCGCATGGATTAGCGTGCATATTTATCTTCCGGAAAATCCGGATTTGTCTGTAAAATCCCGCGATCCTGTCTCACCAGAATTTTTCCTATCTGAGTAAGCTTACGTGCACTTGTAGCTTCTCCATTAGAAGAAAATATTGAAATTTCTTTATGCAAAGTTATTAGTTCCCAGCTCACTTTCAGTTAGAGGACGTTCATTTGAGATCAGCACAGCAAAGTCGTTCTTTGGATACGCTAAAACGAAAAAGGGATCGCCTATTACCCCTCAAGTTTTAATAACTTGGGTTTGATCTCCTTTTGCTGAGCTGTTCGGTCTTTTATAAAGAAAACAGCTGGTGAGAGATCGCAATCAATGTCACCAGCAGAGATAGGAGGCTTCCTTCTAAAGGCTTGGAAAGTCGCGAAACGTCAGGAATTACGTGAAGCTCTGCACCTAGCCAGATACCCGGAATGAGGAGGTCAGAAAGGTAAGGTAAGATGAGGAGAGAAATAGAGATGAAGGAAGACAGAGAGAAAAGGTTGGTAGTGCTTTGTGCTAATCTTAATACCGCGGGAAGGCAGAGCTGTGCTGACTAGGGGTTCAGACGAGAGGAGCGAAGCCACTCTGAACCACTCGGCAAGCTCCGTCTTACCCCCTTCAACCCCTTTCTGTCTGAACTGTAGCAGTGCATGCGGGACCCCGACCACCTTGCCAACGTCTCTCCGTGGTTTGATCTTTTGCGGTCCTCAATTCCTCATACTGCTTTTAGCGTTCTCTGTTTCGTCTTTCTCTACGAGATACAGACCGACAATTCTACTTCCTTATTCACAAGGATAATGAGCCTAAATCTTGACCTAATCCTTACCTAAGGAAATTGCATGAATCTTTGGTGAATGATATCATTAGCGAGTTTTTTTTATATTCCGAGAACTAATTTGGAAAATTGACCAATGGAAAGAATGTTACTTTGATCGTAGCGAATTTGCCCTATGAGGGAAGGCTCTCAGGGGATTGATGGTGCGCAGTAATTTTCGCGAATGACTCGCGAATCTTGAAGCCTTAATCCAACGGGGAGGGAATCTGACACTCGACGATATCGAAGGGGTTGAGGGATCACTCCAAACCACAGGGGAGTTATAATCCTCTTGATGCGACCCGCTTGCTTAGCGATCCTTTTCTTCTTTGGGAAGGTCCTTACGAAAAATCCCATATTTACCTCATGGGGTATACGATCTCACGTTCTCGACATTATCTCCGATTCTGATCCTTTCTTTCCCTTAGCGATGACGTGTCCCTTTGTCATTCAGAAAGTACTCCACCGAAAATTATCTTGCATGACTCACTTTGACACTGGATGACTATAAAGCTTGGTTCTCCAAAGAGTTGTATTGCTTCGTTAAAAACAACGTAACACGGGAGAGGCGAAAGGAAAAAAGTAGCATATTCGTAATATTATGAATGCACTCGACATTTCTATGAGCAGAGGGAAAGTACAATGTCAATCTCCGTATGGTGCTTGGAAATTGTTTATTTTGCAAACAAACCGACCCTTTCCGGCCTCATGTCAGAACCGTCATCCGTTTCGCTTCGATCTCGTTTGTCAGCTCATCTAGTCTAGTGCGGTCTGGCGCTACAGAGAGAAAGGGAGAAACCGGACCAATCAACGCATAGCTTGCCCAGCACGTGCCGCTGACAGCCCCTCTTTCTCTCTCACTTCTGCATTCGACAAATTTCTCTCTCCCTTCAGTTTGCACTTACGATTAGAATTCAAGCGACCATTTCATACGCTTAGATCGGCTAGCTAATCCTATAACCATAACGACTCTATCTATCGCTTTGGGCGCGAACCTTCAATCATAATATAAGAGCGCGTTGATCAAATATTTGTTTGATTAATATCAAGTTTAAAAAGATTATCTTTAAAGGGAGGCAGAATCGCCCCCTAGGAATACTCCAATTTTCCGTAGAGGAAATACTTGGTGCCGGGAAATGTGTTCGCGAAGTGACAAACATTTTTGCCGGTAGGAGTGTTAGACTGTTAGTCCAGCAAACTCTCTCAGTTCTATGCACGAAACAGCATTCTCCCCTTGGAACCACCAAATCACGTTTCCCGTCGTAACTTTTGCACTTTCGAAGTTGTTTTCTCTTTCCCGTGGCAAGAGGAAAGAGTCAAACCGGAAAGAACCATTCGTGATAAATCTTGTTGCCGATGGGCTGACGATTTACTTACTACCGCATCAGAGTTGACCAAGAAGAAGGAATGTCCACGATCGCTTCTACTTGAATTATTCTGGCTTTTATCCTTTTTGTTAATTCTGCCCAATTCTAGGACTAGCAGTCCCCTATCGACTTAAGTATATTCGTGTCCTGCATACCGAATTAATCTCCATCACCGCCTTTTTGCATTTTAGGTCTCACCCTTCAAAACTTTTTATCTGATAATCAAAAAATACTGACCTTGTGACCAAAAATATTACGAGGCATTTAACGTTCTCACAAAGGCTTTCTTAATCTCGCGAATTAAAATGTTTACACATTATAAACTCGAAAAGTGACATTAGTGAAGTTAGGGCAAATTCTTAAGCGGTTAAATGAATTTCAATAAAATACACATTAGGGTAACTATAATTTAGGGAAAATTAATGTGCTTTACTTTAAGTGGTTCAATATATTTTCTGAAAGATGTGCTAAGGAGACATGAACTCCTCTGGTTAGCATGATGGATTTGGAGTAGAGTATACAGTGTTCGATTCGACTCCGATGAAGGGGCATGTTGGCGTAACAACTTTGTTAACAGCACCTTGTTCCTGGTTCCCTATCGTCTACATCACATACACGCGTATTATCTCTCGTGACAAATACCTATGGGACTAACCCTCATCAGAAAGTATTTCGAGCATCGATCCGTTGGTTTGCGTTTCGCTTTTTCACAGCGAGACATATGGTGTTCAACTTTTCATGCATACGAGATCAAATAATAAGGTTGAGCCGCTGCTTGTACGTACCCACATCCCACATCAGCCCTGGTATCTTCTCTAGTTACACCCTTCGAAAAAATGCATGCACTCATACATATCAAATTATAAAAGTACGCGTGTATGCGATTATCGCCACGAAATCTGAGTCAAGATAGCAAGTTTACAAGGGCTGTCGATCCTGATTTCACTGCGACTTTGAATTTAAGTTTTGAGCTCACTCAGCAGAAAAACTTGAAACCTGTCCTATGGACTTTGGCCTTCATCTAAATGTATTTATGCAGACTCCCTCGTGAAGCTGATTTAAAAGGGGGAAAGTCATTTGTCAGTTTCATTTTATGTCCTCACTCTAGTGTTGGAATATCATTACAAGAGCTCATGAATAATGACTTCGGTATGTACCAAAACAAATTCTATGACAGGTCGAACAATGCTCAATGACTATATGCATACAAAATTGTATTCATCTTTGAAATTTCAGTAAGAAAATCTATCTTTGAAGATTTTTAATGTGGGGTAAATACATTTCCGTGTCAAGCTGAGAACCTACAATCGCGTGAATAAAATTCATTTCAGTTGTCATAATGACCTAATTTGCCTTGCCGCAAATGAAATTCTGGGCGCGTTGATGTCGCGTTTATTACCCTGAATTTTCACGCATGGTGATTCGTAAAAATTTTTTTACTGCCTTTACTCCAACAGCCCAACAGCAGCAAAATCCTGACCACTCGTTGAACATTTCGAAAGAGCCGGCAAAGTGATTTGTACCTTTCCGCGGATGACACGCGAATCGTACATTAGACCGAATGTATTTGTAAACAGCCAAGAGCGGTCGATGCAGCTCCGAGTAGTACAGCAGAGAAAAGAGTGGAAAAGAGAGGCTTGGACAAAACTCGTAAAGCCAACCAGACAGAAGTTGTGACTCGGAATTTCGGTATCTTGGTTCGGAAGATTGGACTTTGAATTGTCTGAAACAGTATTCTTTTCTTTTGAAAGTTACGTTCCCCTGCTCATTAAAAGAAGCTCTAGTAATTGAGATTAAATATCAAAGCGACTTATATTTCATTCAATTTATACGCCTTTATCAGTTAAGTCTTGTAAGAGGATGCTTTTTGGAGTTTTCGCTGTAAAGTAAATTTTAGTCGGGATGTCGCAAGGCTTCAATTTTAATCATGGAAGGCAGAGACTTTGAGTGAAGAGCTTCAGTAAAAAGTAGAAGCGAGAATCAGAACTGGCAATGAAGTTTCTTCGATGTACTCACCCCCCGTCCTTTATATTTGGCGATAAAACGAGCTAACAAAATTACAAAGTCGATTCATCAGCGAGAGAACTCCTATATTCGACTACACTTTATCGCAGGGGTTTTCTCCTCTTATTTTCCCTTGCACGGCCACCCTGTAATCTAGGAATCTATGATTCAACGCCACTCATGTGTCCCTAACATCTGTCCTAAGAGGTGCACACTTCAACGAATCACGGTGTCAAAGGCGACGAATATCGTTAAAAAAACTGTTTAGTTGGGACATACAAATTTGATTGTCTCCAAAAGAATTCCGTTCCAACAGTTCGCCCACTTATGACGAGGCGGTTGTTTGTAAGATCCTTCAGAATTCCATAGTCGCATGTCACTGGGAAAAAATCTAAACGTGTCTATTTATGCGAGTCATCCAGAAAGATATACCGGGCCTGGGCCATGTTTGAATTAATAAATAAAGAAGAAGGTGTTTGTGAAACGAACTAGGTGGTCGATAAAAATTCGTCTCCCATGACACCATGACTAGTAAAAACAAAATAAAAAATTCCGCCCGAAAGGGCTTATCGAAAAGGTTCGAATCGATCTCTTACTATTAATTTAGTATCGTAATTTGATCCTTTCTTATTTCTGAGAGTATTCTGCTCAATAAAAGGGTTGTCAATCACTGAGCGGATAGAGCAATTAAGCTGAGCATTTTGAATTGTAATCGGAACGAGTCACAAAGAATCACTTACATTTCTATAGAATAAGAGTACTATAGATAGCTAGTTTCTTTTTTTGTTTGTGGATATAAAAAATACTTTTGTCCGTTCTTTGTTGTAACTATGCATTTATTGAAGCTTCATCGAATTATACATGATAAAAAGACGTTTAAAAAACCGTACTCGTATTTTCAAGTCCTCTCGTATTTTATATGCGCGACATGGTTGTGTTCGGCAGGGGGTCTCGGGTAGTGGAAGATGGCTGAAACATTCGGAACATTAATTTGAATGAATGACAGACCAAACCGGTCGTCGCGGAGCCCACGCCCCGGTGATTGCCGCGTTTCTACTCCTCCTATCGTGGTTCCTCCTCGTCCTGTGATTCGGACTGGTCAAAATTGCTTCTCCGAGTGTCGGTTCTAAGCGTCTAATTTCTGCACTCGGCGTGTCACTTTGCATCGCAAACGAAAAGGCAATTATGATTCAACATACGTACAATCATTGTTAAAAATTGCTAAAACCTAACTAAAGATGTCCCAGTGACCTTTCTGAGTAGCAGGAAAGCTGGCCATATGCCAGGAATGTCAAAAATTGCTAGCAATACGTGGATTGGTTGCGTTCGCAATATTCTGCTGAGCGCATCTGCAATATGCTATTGAGCTGTGTCCGAAAAATCTTGCTGATTTACGTCTGCAATGTGTGATGAGTTGCGTACGTCTAAAATAATCTCCTAAATTTCCTGGAAAATTATGTTAAGCGCATTCAAAATAAGTCTTGTTTGCTTGAGAATTTCGGTAACTAAATTTTAGCTTATTTTGAAAACGAAGTTCCATTTACTTAAAACTATCAATATCAGCTCCCCGAGGAAACCAAGCGTGAATCTTTCACGATCCCTGTCACTGATAAAGATCTGGTGAATACTTCTCTTCCTTTTTTTGTGACACTGTCGTCCTAAAGAGCACCATTTTCGTCGTCAGATCGATAATGTTACGCCTCATCTCGTCGGCTCTTGACAGATCGAATGACGATTTTTGAAATCACTCATCCCTCGGGAGGCTCGGAACCTATAAAAGGTATAAGGGGTTCGCGCCGGAGGTCAGGAAGCACGGCTGGATATCCGGCGATCATTTACATTTTTATTCTTCCATTACGTTTTACGAGCAAGTCGGCTCATACCGTAGTTTCCGATCCCTTGGTGTATAGACCTACCTTTACTTCACCCGCCACCCCTTTCTTTTAGCAGTTCGACGTTGGCGTGGAAATGGTTGGACGAATTTAATCTCTTTCGGATTAATCATAAGCTCTACGAATCTTTGCTTCACGCGGCATGAAGAAGCAGCAGGAGTATGGGGGAAGTTGAAATTTGAAAAGAAGAAAAGAAGGACTGAGAGTCGTCAAAGCAGAAAGGGTGGAAGGACGAAAAGAAGGGGGTGAGCAAGAGTGGCCATGGAAACTGGTAGGTTAGAAGAGGCACTTCCGGGAGCCAAGAAGTACTTTCGACCACTTGCGTTCAATTACCAGTCCCGAGGTTATCGCAGGCTTCTCGTGTTGAGGCCATAGGAGTGGTCTGCCTTTGCTATCTACTTCCCATACCCTCACCTCTCTTCTCTTTTCATCTCCTTAGAACTGAGCCCCACTTACGATACTTCATGTCATCTTTCCTGTGAGATTCTTTTCATGGCGATATGCACGACTCTGTTTTACGTCGTTCTTCTAGAAATTATTCTAGCCATAACAGTTTGTACCAAATATTCGGAGAGATATAGATTTCGAATGAAGTGAACTCTAAATATCGAGGCGTAAATTCCCTCAGATCTTTTATTGCGCTTTCTCCGAATTATCGTGCCATCGAACCATTGCATTGGAAGTAACGAGTTCAGATTTTTCCAAGTTCTCTCCAGTCTTAATGAAACCGAGCTCTAACTTTGCGTCTTCTTCGCCAAAGGCTTCTCAGTTCTCATAGATGGTTCGTGTTTCGCAGCTTCCTCAGATTCACCAACCGTGTAATAAATTGCAACCCGCGGATGCTTCTCTTCCATTTTTAACTACACTCTTCTCCAAGAATCGAGTTTGTTTCTGAGAAATTGTTTCCCCAGATGTTAAATCTTTAAAAACAAACAAAAAAAATATCAAAGGAATCTAACGAAGGTAGAAAGAGGTTCTTTTTTCAGTTTTCAATTTCTGCCTTGTCACTCAACAGGTATCGAGTCAACAAGCCAGAATTACGTGCTGCCCCCTAAAGCTAAACCCAAGGGATACCCATTCCCCTTTTAAAGCGATGAATTTCAAAAAAAAACACAGGGTGGTTGACAGTAAAAATCTTTCTTATTGATCTTAAAGCTAAACGATATTTCAGTTATACTCACAAAGACCCTTAAGCATTATCAAAGTTGGACTCACCTGCAACAAACAAGAAAAAACTTTCATTAGTGAAAGCTTTAATTTTATTTGAAAAAGATTATATAAAAGGAGATGTACAAATGGCTTTATTTGGATTAATTAAAAAATAGATGATTGGACAAGTTCATTTCGGTAAAATGAAACTGAAAACTAGAAGCAGACTCTCCGGATTAAAAACCAATAAAAAAGGAATAAAAGCATTCAGTCTAGCTCAGAGGCAACTAATTTTTATTTGCTTCGAGTAAATGTTTCCTCTTGATGCGGTTTCTCTTTCGGGGAATGTAAACTCACCCCTAGGCTCTAGCCGCAGCGGTTGGACGATTAGCAAATCAATCGCAACTAAACCGCGGTCTCTCGCATGACTAAATTCCTTTTACGGCATTTACTAAAGAGTCCTCAGTTCTAACGATAACTGCCACTTCTCAGTGTTATAAAATCAAACTTTCTATGGAAAATCTGAAGATGAACGTATAAAGGAAAATACGGAACTTCGAGAATTAGATCAAATAAAGCTAATAATTGTCTAATTATTGCTCGTAGCATTTTTCAGATTTATATTAAAGATTCTCCAAACTTTGGATGTCTTTAAAAGAAGAACTTAATAAAAGGTACATTAATTAAAATATAGATTGTCTGCAATACAAATTTATTTTGAGTAGTTGAGAAGGAATCATCAGATTTAATTATTGAAACTTAGACGATATCTTAATTTTGATGAAAATATTGTACTTTTTTTTATAGGAAAATTAGAAAGTATTGCAAACTTTTGAGCATCTACACTGAAAAAGAAAACCCAGATGAAAAGAATCACAAACATCTAAACACATCTGAACGCCTTTAAATTTTGAAATGGGATTGATAGATTATACGTTTAAATTTTGATAGAATTTGCATTTTTTTAATATCAATTTAAAAGTAGTCGTGAGTCTGAAAAAGAATTTCTTGAGAAAAAATTTAAATTTACAAATTGGAGAAAGAAGTTAAAGCTTGAAATTATAAAATAAAAATAAAATGTATGCAATATCGATTTGAAAAGCATTATTAGTATATCTTATCATCCAAATTACAAAATATCAATTTTTTACAGGCAATCAAATAATACTAGAAATTATTACATGATTGTCTCTTAGACTTAAAATGTTACAAAAATAGAAATAACTTAGAAAATTAAATTAAATTGACAATTCAATTTAATGAATTATTTATGATTGAAAATTCAGTCTAAACTTAAAAGTAACATTTTAAATTCGAATTAAAATCAAAACGAATTTTATTAATCATTCAAATTTATCATTTGAGATTTTTGATGAAAATTTGGCTTCCGAAATCTAACTGTATTTATTTTCACTGGACCCACATCCGAATTCTCATCAACAATCTGAAACGATTTTATAATTGAGGGCCAATATAATCCCCTAATGATTATTCAAATTTAAACCATGCATATTAAGTTAATTAACATTTCCATGAATTGATCGCATAAATCGTTCAAATTCCAAATCATTCTAATAGTAAAATACTTAAATTGAGGTGTTTAAATTGACCTAATTTACAAATGCAAAAGTGGAAACGATATAAAATTATGGAAATAAATTCTCAAATTAGTAGAAGTTTAATCGAGTTTCGATTCTTTATGTTGGAGATGAGCCATGAAAATAGTCTAGTTATGACCAAAACTGGAAAACTTAAATTTTGAGTTAAGATTCATTTTTAATAAAATACATGAATTTTCAACCAAATAGTTACTTTTTCAACTAAAAAAACATTCTCAACCAAAAATGGAATAGTACAGTTTTTAGTTAAACAAAATTAATTTAAAAAAAAAAACAAATTTTCAACAAAGTAGTTGAATCATTGGAAAAAAATGAAGTTTCAACAAAAGAAAGTTGAATTTTGAAGCCAATAATTCAATTTTCAACCTATAAAAATGAATTTTAAAACCAAATGGTCGAATTATCTAACACAAATGATTTTTCGACCGAAAATTATGACTTTTAACACAAGAGATTAATTCTGAACCAAAAATAAAATCGAAGTGTCTCGTCGTCCCGAAATTGGGGACGAGTAGACACACAGAAATTTAATAGTAGACATTCAGCTAAGAGTAATGTAGTAATAATACAAAATATATTGATTTTTTATACGGTTCTATTCATTCAGTTCATATTTAAGCGAAAAAATTACGAATAAAAAAAGAGGAATTGTTTCAAACAATGAATTATTCATTAACAAAACGATTTTTAGGGGATTTAAATTGTGAGTATTACACCATTAAGCCGTTTCCCTTTCGGGGTAGGCGTGACTCACTCGGTAGGGAGGGGAGTAGTGTGAGGAAGGG